>WBNO01021847.1:415224-536959 GCA_013400575.1 Peucedramus taeniatus
TGTTTTTGTTTCTGGTTTTTTTTTGTGGTTTTTTGTTTGTTTTTTTTTTGTTTTGTTTTTTGTTTTTTTTATGTGGGGTTTTTTTTTGTTTGGTTTGGTTTGGTTTTGGGGTTTTTTTTGTTTGTTTTTTGGTTTGCTTTGGTTTTGGTTTTTGTGGGGTTTTCATTGTGGGGTTTTTTTTAGTGGGTTTTTTTTGTTTGTTTTTTTGTTTGGTTTTTTTTTTTTTGCCTGAAAATCTACGTGTTTTATATTGTATTTGCTTCTGTTCTCTCTAAATTGCCTTTGCTAATTGCAAGTGCACAATATGCATTATATATGGGTTCATTTAGTTATAGTCTTAACTTCGATTCTTCCATTCAGCAGCTTGTCCCAGATTCTGTGTATTTATGAAGAAGGCCAAAGACCACTGGCACACCACTGTCAATGCCTGAATTGCCTAAAAAATACATTTTTCTTTTTAGAAGGAAAAATCTTTCTAAGTGCTAACATTTAAGGATGTGTATTATCAAGTGTAAAAGCTCGTTCCTTCCATAGAAAGGCCACTCAATCCACAAGCACATCAATGACAAAAATGCTTTATGAAGCTGTTCCCCAGAAAAACTGGCTCATAAAGCCTCCATGCCAGTCTCCTGTCATCAGCAGGTTCCCCAGCCTGTGAAGGGCTGATTTGCTCATTTTATGTGAGTTCTCCCCCCGGCCTCTCACATCCTGTTTCAATGCTGCTGCATGAAGGCAAAGCAGAAGGCAGTACTCCCTGGCTGCTTCTCCCAGCCTAATAGCAGTGAGCTGCTGGACACAGCTGTGACAGTGGAGCTGGGAGTTCACTCTGTACCTGGGAGCTGGCAGATACTCCAGCCAAGCTTTAATCCAAAAGCAGCTGGGTACATATTTCACTGAAAGAAAGTTATTCTAGGAAAAAGCATCAGAGGTAATACTGAAGTGAGGTTCCTCACTCAGATTTAAGTTTTGCATTTGCCTGGGGGCCTTTTGTGTCAGGGAAGCACAATTCTTCCAAATAGCAACAACATATACAGAAAGTGTTTTCAGCTATTATGGCTTTACCATTGCAAAGGTGTCTTAGCAACATGCAGCAAGTTCTGAGCTGAGAGATCAGCTCAGAATGTTGCGCTGATCTCTCTCTGCTTTCTTTTTCTGCTGTATTTGCAGCTTAGTGGCTGAACTGCAATGTCCAGGCTCAGAAAGAAGGGTGCTTTAGTTTTTCTGCCTGTTGAATGAGGGTAAAGACTCCAGCTTTTTCTGTGCATGTTTTTTCCACATAGTATTATGTAAAAATATTGGCATAATTTGTGTCATGTATGTTGTAAAGTGGAAAGGTTGATAGGACACAGTGAGAGAGCACATAGTCACTTGGTGTATTTTAACTTGACAGTGTCAGGAACTGACTCCAGGGGCCATTACCCCTCATTGACCTGACACAAAAAATATTACTAATGCACACTTCTACCCCTGAACTATGCTGGGCTCAATAGCAGAAACATGAGCACTTCAAGTCAACCAAAGCTGAGACAGAGGTTTTGCCAAATGAACTTACAGGGCACAGCAGAAAATGCAAACTGGCCATGAGCTAGGAGCAGAGACAGACACAAAAATGAGGGGAGAAAATTAAGAAGGGATTCCTGACAACAGAGCTGGACATAACTGCTCTGAGAGCTTTGCAAGTGTAATTGCTTGTGTGCCATTTGGACCACCCCTGTTTAAAGAGGTCGTGTACACACATTACCCTAGAGTACGTGCTGGGTCATCTCTCAGGCCAATGGCAAAAAGAACCATCTGCCAAATGTCTTTCTGCTTGACAAAGGAGGGATTTGTTTCTGTTACAGGTGGTAATGCATTACCTACAGTATTATTACACAGTAATTAGGAATCCAGAAACAGCAGCTGAGATGGAGTCCTATTGCACTAGCTGTTTTCCAAAGAACAAACCAAAAGGAAGTCACACTTTTGATGACATTACATTAGTAAGTGCATGCTTGTGTTTGCAAAATAAACCCCACAAAACAAAAACCCCAAGCAACAACAACAAAACAAAGCAAAAAAATACCCCAACCAAACAACAAAAAACCAAAATAAAAAACAACCCACACCAAACCTCAATATAAGAGAGGTTCAAGCTGCATTTGAAAAAAAAGACACCTCCAATAGAAAACCATTTAATCAACTGTCTCAGAGGTACCCAGACAAAGCAGCTGGAAACTGGAGACAGTCCTAGTACAGTTCTTAACCTGAGGTCGTATTTCCACACTTTTTTTGATAAACATTTGATTTAATTTGTACAAAGGAAATCTTTTACTGCCTCAGCTCTATGGACAAGGCTGTATACAATCACATGCTGTTTGCTGCCATGCCTTCTGTTTGTTGTCAGGAGCAGAGCTGGCACCTTGCTCTAAATTTTTACCCTTGGTGGGTATCACAGCAATTAAGTGCTGCCTGTGGAACAGGCACACAAACTACAAACTCTGTCTCAAGCTACTGTTCTTTAATTTAACTTGAATCGTGTGTCTGGAACTTCAGGAAAGGCTAGCAACATCCACTCTCCAGGAATCAGCTGATTTTTCTATATTTTTTAGCTCACACAAATGCTGAACTCTGTACAGTTTATTTCTAAACTCATGTTTTCATGAGTCATCTGTTAGGAATAACAGCTTCACATAACCATTTCTACTTATATTCTTAATGTAGATGTCAAAATTATTGATCATTTTATGATTATTTGATGAAAAGTTTTTGCCTTTCAAAACTTAGGAATTTTTATACAGTAAGTGTGATCTACATTTAAAAGCTGAAATATAATAACATAGGGTGCAAGTGTAAAATACAACAGCTATTCCTAAAGTAATCAATTTGGATTTTTGCAGTTTGGAAATTTTACTGCAGGACATCTTATTCTGTTATAATTAAGAAGCAGGTTGAACTAAATCAAACTGGCATGGAGAGCAAAAATTATGAAGTAGAAGTGGTCTACATGATGTGAGTTATTCAGGAACTTCTGAACAGCAATTCCAAACTACTTCCAATGCCACTAGCTGGTGTCTAAATAAGCTCACTCACCAGGGCCAAACAACACAGCTAATTAACCCATCTGAGCAGCAGAGCACTGCATTGACATAGCAGTATTGCTTTTAGAACCAAAGCAAGCTTGGGTATTTCTGTTTCCAGACATTACTCCATGGAGAGAAACACTTCATAGACTATGAACAAAGATAAATCCGAGCATCAGAGCAGTGAAAAGCTTTGGGAGTGCCCCAGCTGGGAAGTCACTGTATCCCTGTCAGGCAAGGGAAATGGCTTTACCTGCACCTCTAATCCCTACAGGGCTAAGTCAGACAGGTGAGTATAGCCACCATCACTCCAAAGAAAAGTTGTTTTGCTGCTGTTTGTGATGTCCACCCTCCATAAAGCTCCAGATGTCAAGCATCCTGCAACCTAACACCAGACTTTCCTGACATGGCTTTTGCAAATAATCTTCTATCACAGCCAGTGGTCAATGGTGTGAATCCATTCTGTTTTGCATTGCAACAGATTAAGGTTGCAACACACACAGAGTGAGCTAACTTCCACAGAGGGATCGACAGCAGGATAATGAATTGCTAAATTGCCGCAAAGAACTCTCTAGTGCTTAATAACCGTGGCATATCTATGCTGTGGATCCAAATACTTGGCAGAGGTTTTACATCAGAAATGAGCAACTTAAACGGCTTCCAAAGAAAGGCATTTCTAGGTGATATTTCAAGGGGAGTTTTAAACACCTGGCAGTTTTCTAATTGTCCTGCTCAAATCTTCCTAATTAGCAGTTAGTTGCAAAATATCAGACTGGGCGATAGAATTTTTTAGTGCTTAGATTCTGAACACTGACTAAGCAGTACTAGAATAAAATCTACTGATTTCTTTTGAATTATAAATCCATAAACCTTTCATGCATCTGTAACTTTCTGTTTCATATTTATTTTCCTGATTGTTCCATCAGCACAAACACTCTAACAATCTATTTTTAGAAATAAGGAACTGACAGTTGCCACTTTGGGTTTCTTTCACCTCTAAAAAGACTTGTTTATCATACAAAGGAACAAGAAGAGGAGCTTGGGAATGGGCAGGGGGTGTGGTGTATTAACCAGAACCCAGAAGAACTGAACATTCACTGACTGGTTCTTAATGGTTACTGAATAACATCCATCTCAGATTTGACTCTGTGAATTTTGCCCTGTGAAGCCCAGAATTTGTAACCCAGAAACAACAGTGGAAGAAAGACAGGAAACTAAATATATCCCATCTAAATTTTAATATCAGTAACAGCCCACTGGGCAAAAGGATGAGCTGTGGGAGTCACAACACATCATCTCCAATCAATGCTAACTCTGTTGGTCCCAGAAAATACAGCTGTTAACAGACCAATCCAATTTTTCCTCAGAGCTGACCAAAATTTGGAACATCAACTAGTGTTCTGAAGTATGAAAAATGCTTTAGTACTCAATAGTTAGTGTACTTAGTGCTAGAAGTAATTTGTTCCTGTACAAAAGCTTAAAATTATTTGAGCCCAGTTTCTCTCCGGTTACTGAAAAGTTCAAGCACAACTAAAGTTCCTGCTTAAAAAAAATTATTAACAGCTGCTCTCTAATTATATTTATTTCCTTTCAGAGCTAACAGACTGTGGGCTTTGATGAATTGGTATTAGTTAATCACACCTCATGAAAATCCCATGCAACACAGAATTTCCTCCTGATGTTTGGTTGGTAATAAATGAAACCAAGTTTGGCATCAATAAATTATTTGTCATCATCCAAATTTCACAACAACAAATAAGTACTCTATGAGTTACAATTCAGTAACTTTGGAGAAAAACTTATAAGTAGAAATGCTGATTTAGAAATTAGCCTTTTATAAATTAATCTTCTTTATTAGCACAGAAATGGTTTTTCTGGTGGAAAAAGTGCCTAGGCTATGACACTATATATGAAAAGGAAAGGACCTTACAGACGCAACTAATTTTTTCTCAGATTCACAATTAATTCAATGGATTCTTGGTAAACAGACTGCTGGTTACTCATACATTCAAAAGGCTTTAATGGGACCCAGAAGTAAAGATTAAGTTTATTAAATAAAGCAAACCAAATTTTTTGGCTAAGCAGCTTGTCTTTCTTGTAGTATAAAGTAGCTCATACAACCTCGAAAACACTTTTCCTCAAATCATGAAAAAACCCAGAAAATATCCAATGGTATTAGACAGACAAACTAGCAATTTAGCACTACAAAACACACAAACACTTGGTTGGGCTCACAAAGCCCACTGATGATCTGCTGTCACATACAACATACCCTGCTCTCCACTGTCACAGCACTTTGCAAAGGCTCAGGAAGAGCAGCCCAGGCAAGGCAGAAAAATGCTGCTCACACTGTAGTCACAGACTATTCACTTGTACAAAGGATGAACAACAGGCAGATGTATTTCCATACTTCCATGTGCTGGCTAAAGAATGAAACATTTTCATTCTCACAAAACAAAACTGTACAGTTGATTAGAAAGTAATGTTACAATAGGAGTTTTTAGGTATCTTTCCTCAGTCACTTTCCTAGGCCCTCTCAATGTGGTATTTTTCTCTTTGAGTCCCATTTTGTCTTGCAGAAGGGGAAGCCATTTCTATAAATTTTGTAATTGAGATGACAAAAAAAAAGCACTTGGACATTTTCTCCCTGATTGTAGATGACTGATGCACACTACCAAGGGCTGCTTGTCCTCTGTCTTCTGAAGCTATAAATCAGCTGAAGAGATAACCCAGAAAACCTACCTGAAAAGTTTAAGTAGGACAATAAATTTTCTCAGCTGTATTATTGCAGAACATTTGCCAAACCCAAGTGTCTGCTTTAGGACAGTGTTCTGCCTCTAAGAGCAGAATTACACTAGACACACACATAATTGCATTGACAATTGATAATTACAGTGTAATTACTCTTTTGGCTTTTCAAATTACATTCAATTCTCATCAAGTGAGAAAATATTAGCAACCTAGTCCAATCTGATCTGCTTTCTACTGACATAAAATTCACCTCAGCATTGTGTCTGTCGTGGTTTAACCCCAGCCCTCAGCTAAGCACCACACAGCCACTTCCTCACTCCTCACTGCCAGTGGTAGAAGCAGCAGATAAAAGGTGAAACCCATGGGGTGAGATAAGAACAATTTAATAACTGAAAAAAAGTAATAAATAAGCAATATTAGTAAGGGAAAAAAAAAGAGAAACAAAACCCAAGAAACACGAGTGATGCCCAATACAATTGCTCACCACCCACTGACCAATGGCCAGCTTGTTCCTGGGCCACTATCAGCACCTCCTGGCCAACTCCCTCCACTTTATACAGCAACCAGGATGTTCCATGGCATGGAATATCCCTTTGGCCAGTTCAGGCCAGCTGTCCTGATCATACTTCCTCCCACCTTCTTGGGCAGCTGCTCACTGGGAACTGCTAAGTCCTTGACTTATGGTAAGCACTCCTGAGTAACAGCCAAAACATCAGTGTGGTATCTACATTACTCTCATACTAAACTCAAAACACAGCACTGTGCCAGCTATAGGAAGGAAATTAATTCTATCCCAGGTGAAACCAGGAGAGTGACTGACCAAAAGAAAGGCCCATCTCATCACAAAATACAGCACCATTCAGGCCTAATTTTCCCATTTTGTAAAGTCTCTTCCACCTATTGACATAGAATGTAAAACAAACAAACAGTGCTCTGATATATTCAAAATAACTGGGTACACAACATAATGCAACAGAAATCATATTGTTAAGTGTCTCACAAAAAAAAAAACCATATCTGGTCTTGCACAGGGTATCTTCAGTGGAGTTTATGCACCTGTCACTTCCTAGGCATTTCTACCTCCATGATTGCATGTGCTTCAGGACTTGGCTAGCTCTAGGACTGGTAGATCTTATAAGCTCTCAACCTTGTTAGCAAGGAAAACAGTTTTCCATATGATAAATTTAGGACTTATGCAATTTCATTTATACCTGAAGATGCCCTGCTGTTGCCTCTCCTGTTTGCCTGTCTCACCCAACTCATGTTCCTTTACCCTGTACATTTGAAATTGGTTCTTTTGGGTCTCTGACATGTTTGTTGCCCCTCAAGGTGGATAAGCCCCTTCTTCACTGCTCCTTGAGCTCACAGTTTCAGGTGGACAGTCAGCTTTTGGCCCTGCTGGGGTTGCATGAACTGTCAGTCAGGCAGCCACTGGCAGCAAGCAGAGTACTTTGGATATTGTGGCCTGTGACAGCATAGGAAAACCAAAAAATACAAGGCCAAGCAAAAATACCTTTGAAGATACCATGCATGTAAAGAGTCAAAAGGAAGCTGGCAGAGGGCAGCCAACTCTTTGCTACTGCAGTCAATCACACCAGAAAATCCAGTTCTGCCTCTCTTCTAAACCTTCTGCAGGTTGTTGCTGTGTTCACCTTGGGCATCAAATCAAACTGCTTTAATGTGAGAAGATGGCTTCTAACTGAGTGTAGCCAATTTATGCACATTTGTTGTTGTGACAGTATTATCTTTAATACAGAGTGTTGTTTTTGCACTCTAGCAGTCATACAGGTCTCCTTTCAGCCACAGGGACAGACTTATACATCATTTCCAACAGATGGCACTTTTTAGCCTCTTCACGTGTGCAGGTGAGTGCGTGTGTACAAACATGTTTCCATAGCAACTGGAAACTGCTTTTACAGAGCACTGCCTACCATAAAGCAGAGAAATCATAGTTGGGCTGAAATTACATCATCTTGTATTTTAAAGACACTTTTTTTTTAAAGCCACAATGAAAATAACATGACCATTTCCTCTTCTTTATTACCTTGTAGTAAGAAATGCATCCTCGTGGAGAAAGAAAAACACTTAAGGGTAAATATAAAATTCATCAGGTATAGGGAGTTTGGGGGAGAAAAAAAGTCAATACGACCTTTCTGAGAGAATTCTATAGGAAGCCTTTATCATAGATGAATATAGCCTTCCTTCAAGTACAAATTGAAGTTATCAAAAGTTAATTCCTGGTTTCTTGGAAGGTACTGTAAAGGGCATGCAGCCACAATTTTCAGGGGACAGACAGGGCAGTGCAGCAAAGCTGTGCAGTCCTTCCTCACAGCCTCCAAGATGAAAAGACCGAGACCTTTGCTTCTCTAATAAAGCTTCTGGAATGGAAAGGCTGTAAATTCAAGCCACTGGGTAATCAAGGTCTAAAATACTCCTCCTGTATCTGGGTTCCAAAACATTTACTTCAGTTTCTTTTTCTGTCAGGAAATTGCTGTCTCATCTTTGTGGATAATTTTGAGGTGTTTTCTTCCAGTCCTTTTATATTTATATTAAGCTTGTTTTTCTTCTAAGGAAACAGTCTGCTGTGTAATTAGGGGATTTGGGTTGCTGTTTGTTATTCAGTAGTCCCCTTTGGTTCACTGGGCCACTATAGAGTTCTCCAAGTCTTCTCCATGCTCTGGGCATCAATTTCATGGCAGTTCCAATAATGTAGGCATAAAAAGAGACAGAATGTAATTTCTCTGTTATTTTTGTTCACATTTTCTGCTGATGATATTCCTCAGCTACCCCTACCTCAACTTTGTCATTATCCTTGGTTTCTCCCTCTCGCTCAGATCCAACCCAATGTATCTTGTCTTCTAGTCTTTCCTGCTCTTGCTTTGTTCCCCCTCTCACCCTGCTCTTGTCAAGATTTGGGGGAAATTAGAGAATGCTAAGAACATAAAGAAAATATGAATTGGTATTAATTTCTAATGTCATGGCAACAGCAATGGCTAATTCTTGGGTAGTCTTTTCTCCCTGATTTCAAGGAGAGAATACTGAAAGTGGAGAGGTTGCCCTTCACTTCTGTGAGCAATATGCAGTGTGTGCTGTGCTTCAGGAATTAATATTCAGTCATCAGAACCCCAGTATTTTAGATTTCCAAAGTCAGCAACTTTTAGGTTGCTTCACCTGAAGTGATGCACTGTACTTGGAGCTGATAGAATGAAGTGCACCTGCTGCCTACTATAAAACATCTCTGCTACTAATGAAAAAAACAAACATTGGAGAGAGGCAGTCTTACTGTTCACTCAGCAGAGCTCAGTCTGACCTGGTGCAGGGGGACCAGCCCGGCCCTGTGCAAGAACAGGGAAGCTATTTGGGTGCAGGGAAAGGGAGGAGCACACAATGTTCTGCTACAGACTGCTCACAGCACAATCCTGAAAAACTGGAATGCAGCAACACAAAAATATGATCTATGAAAATCAACACGTCATCACTGCTTCTTTATTCTCTGTTGAAAATTTTGGTTGGCAGGTTTTGTCAGAGGACGACCTCCTGGTCTCTTATCTGTTATCTCTGCTGTTATTTCAGCACACATGCCAAGATAACCCAGACCTTCATGTCTTCTGGCAAAAATACATCACTAAATAATGCTTGCCAATGTGCTTTAAATTATATGTTGTACAATAAGCAAAGAAAGGAGCAGCCAGATTTGTTAAATTATTGTTATACTGTTAATCAACAACTTATTTAGGGTCTTCGTGACTCAACTCTCCGCCATATGGGCAACTTCTAGAATATTTTACAATTGGTGTTTTCTTAAATATGAGATTAAAGGATCAAAAAGAAAATGGTCAAGTAATCAAACTGAGGAACAGGATGCAAGCTTCAAGTTCTGAACCAGAAATGAAACAGTCTTGAAGATGAGAAATAAGATAGACTCACAGAATGGTTTGGGACCTTGGAAGGGACCTTAAAGGTCATCTACTTTCAGCCCTCCAGGGACACCTTCCACTAGACCAGGTTGCTCAAAGCCTCATCCAACTTGGTCTTGAGCACTTCCAGAGATGGGGCAGCCAGAGCATCTCTGGGCAACCTGATCCAGTGCCTCATCACCCTCATAGTGAAGAATTTCTTCCTAATGCCTCATCTAAACCTGCCTTCTTTCAGTTTAAAGCCATTCCTCCTGGTCCTGTCACTATATCCCCTAGTACAGAAATCCCTCTCCAGCTGTCTGGTTGGCCCCCTTCAGGTACTGAAAGGCTGCCTGTATGACCCTAATATGACTCTGCTGTTAACAGGAGGAGGTCAAAAGACGAGATGCCAGACTAAGTGCTGTACTTCCTATTGTCAAAGAGTTAGCCTCATCTTTCCAGTGGTTCTTGCAGTTGTTAAGGAGGTATGTAAGTGTTTTTCCTTCTTGAATGTGATGAATTTCACATCCTTAGGACTCCTCTAATAATTTGGAAGCATTTATCTAACCATTGTACTAGGTCTCATCCTTAGACTTTCCAACTCTTTTCAGAGAAACCCCGAGATATTGCACCTCTTCAAATTTATTATTTTCTTCTTCAAACAAGTCTCTCAAAGACAGCAGTTTGGCTCAGGCTGGTATCAGCAAAGTGTCTTATGGGAGTTATTGCCAAGGAATTAAGGTGCACCACCACACCTCTCCAAAATAACGGTTCATGGAAAATTAATTCATAAATACAGGCATTTATGTAAATATATATAAACATTCAATATAAACATTACATGCTGCTCAGAACTTATTTTCATACATTTATAACTTCTGTTTAGACTCATATGTTAAAAAAATCCCCTGTGGTCAGGCAGTATTTTCCCTACTGTGCTGTAGGAGAGCACAGTATTCTGCTCTCTCTCAGCCCAAATTCCCCCATACAACTGCAACTAAGGACTCTTTTCAGAGAATCTCCATTGCATCCAATTTGCTAAAATACCTCAACCCCTTTTTACAACAAACTAGAAGATTGCCTAGGTACACCACACTGTCATCTCTCTTAAGGTAAATAAAGGTCCTTCTTCTCTCCTGCTTATTAAAAACCGCCTTAGAATCAGAAATTCCATGTGGTCCTAAAGAAAACTGCCTGGAGACTTGGCCTCTGAACAGCAGCACAGGTGCTTGGAATAGCATCTCAAAATCTCTCAACAGAACTGCATTTTAAATGAACAAGAAACACTCAGAAACAAAGTACATTTCAGGAGCATTTGGTGAGTGAAACCAGGTGCTATCCAAACTAATGACGTTCCTGAAGTCCTGAAACCTTTCTGGAATAAGTGTCCAAGCTCTGTCTGGCTCCCAAAAGGCAAATGCCCTTGTGCCTGGGCAGTACTCACAGTTTAGCCTTGGTTTTTGCCTTCATAGAAGTTGTGCTGTCAGCAAAGAAGAGCCAAATGTTTAAACACTTCATGCAGTCATAAGATCTGCCATCTTCACGCAAGACTTATACCCCATATCATATTCCCAAAATACATGATTTATGTTTAAATTCACTGATTTTGGCCTTGCCACTTCCACAGCCTAACAAACTCTGAAAACATAATTACAGCTTTTTCCTCCATCATTAAAAATCTGACATTCTAAGCATGACCTGTCCATATTATTGTATTTGGAAGGAAATATACCAGGTCTATTTATCTACGTGCCTACTTGAATGTAGAAACCTTATAATATTCTTCCTGAAACAGTACTTCTCTTCAATGAAAGCATCATATCCTAAATATTAAAAGAAGTACTTTTGTTTTGTTTTGTTTTGTTTTTTACTGTCTAAATGTACCATTTATCCATTCACTATTCCCAAGGAATGTGAGAGAGAAAAAGAATATGCAAGGCAAAACCATGAAGTGAGCTCTGCCAGTTCAGCATTCAAAAAGGAGTTGCCAAGAGCATTAATAACCATCTCTATTAAGTGCTGTCCAAAATGGGACCTATTGAAGTGGGGAAATTAAAGGCCCTGAATAAAACACACTGACCAACCTGAACAACAGAAGTTCTTCATTACAGAACTCTAAATTAAGTGCTGTAGAGGTGTGGGGTAAATCATTAGCACACATGTTAAATCTGTCTGGACACAGCTTTTTTTTGCCTTTTTCTTTTTTAAATTACCATATTACTAATTTCTTTGATAGATTTCCACAAAACATAGGATCAAGCTCTAAAAAGTTACCATAGATGTCACTTCAGCAGTAAGATATTACATATTAGCTCTGTTGAACTAGTTTGTAAACAAGTTCATAAATGCGCCAACAGTTTTTTAAATTTTTTTTTCATTAATTTTAATTACAGCACTGCTTCATTCCTTACTATAGGGAGGTGGCTGATGGTAGATTGAGTGTGAAGAGGACAAAACATTATGATTTCCAGCATATCTCTAGCATCTGTTATGTCACAAGCTGCCTTACAGTATTTCATAGGAATATCTATTGGCTTTAGATAACAGAAAAAACAAACAAGGAACAAAGGTGATCCTTCACCCAGCAATCTTTCAGACTCTATAAGGATGTTCTTGTCAGTGGTGCCAACACAGGAATCTTGATGGACCCTAGGTTTAAGAGACCTATCTATAAAAAAGCACAGGTAGGCAGATAAAAGCCAGGCATCTTTCCATGACTCTTCAAACTGGAAGGGTCAAAACACTTTGTCAACAGCTTTTGAATGACAACAGAGGGGCTGTTTCCCCAGTAAAAGGGCTGTGGAAAGTCTACAGGGTGAGCTGCCAAGTTCCAGCTGTCCTGAGAGAGAGGAAGGCAACAGCAGTGCTGGAACTGAACTCTCCTGACAGGAACCTGAGCCAGTTTCTGCCTCTGCAGGCTATGGGTTTTTGGTTCAGTAGCAGTGCAACTATACCTGTGCAGTTTCTGGTTTTCCTGCAATTCCAGTGGTGTGATGCAAAGGGCAAATGGCTCCAGCTACCAATTATTTCCCTTAATTTGCCAAGCACAAGGGTACATCAAATTGTAATTGGGGCACTGAGGGGGCATAAATCCTAGGAAGGTGTGATGGATGTACTCAACCCCCTTATCCAAATAAGCAAGGTGTGGAACAGGCTTCAGAGGAGCTACAGCTTGAGCTGTAGCTGGGCCAAGAACTCCTCCAGAAACCTCACAAAGGGCAGAGTAACCCAGTGAGCATCAATGCACATGAGCTTGGAACACCAATCATTGATTAATACATGAATAGTGTTTTTCCAGGACTGTTTTTCATGGACCTGAATGTGGTCAGGATGGAAATTTATGGATAAATAAACCCAGTCATCCTGTGATGCTATAAGCAATGGTCCTAAGTGAGGCCCTTTGAGCTCTCCTGCACTGCAGAGGGCTGTGCCAGCACCTCCCTCTGAGCAGGATGTCTCTCACCATTTGTGCTCTATATCCAAAACCTCACAAATTCTCACATTTATGAAGTTAAAAGGCCCATTGCCAAAATCTGACAATGGAGCTTGGCCTGTGATTTTTAGTCATTAGACTCTAGATATTTCAAATATAAAAGAGTGAGTTTTGGGACAATTTCCCTTCAGTCACTCATCTCAAGTTAGATGCACTGCTTTGACCTTTGATTTCAGGTCTCATAAGGAATTAAGAGTTACAGCATCTTCTGAGAGCCCTGGTAATACAAGTGTCAAGGAGCATTGACTACCTAGTGAATGTCTTCTGATGATATTACAGAAATATTAATATTTGTCTAGTTCTTCCTACATGGAAGCTTAATATTTTTTGAAGCCTTCCCTTGGCTCAAGTCATCCCACTGAGTATACTCCCTGTGGAAATGCTGCAAATTTTTGCTCAAATATAGACTGCTCATCACTACTTCTGTTTCAATGCTTTATCTCTGGGTTGGACAAGAGAATTAATTTTACATCAAAAAAGATCTGCAGGAAAAGCAGATAGTGGAAGGAAAATACCACTTAGCCCTTATAAGAAGGAATCCGAGTACATACAGTACAATGGAAAATTATCATTTTTTAGATCACTCTGCTTGAGAAGCAATTGGAGAGACCATTAAAATCACCTCTGTAGTTCTTTGAACACTGGTGTTATTTGCATTTCAAAGGAGCAAGTTTGACAGAGTTTATGGCAGTTCTCTACTCTGACCTTGTAGCAGTCTGGTTTCCTGTTATCACACTGCCTCCTTCCTGACCCTTCCCAAAGCTACACATTCTCCTTTTGGACAATAAAAATGAACCTCCAAAAGTTAAACACATTTATAATTCATGATTGCTTAAGAGCAAGCTGGCACGAGTTGGCTCAGTAAAAAGACACCTCAGTATCAGGCCCTTGTTGTTGCCCGTGCTCTGTTTCAGTGCTGTCATTGTGCTCTCCTAGATCGAGCTGACCACCACTAAGTACAGAGCTCAAAGTGAGATCACAATGTGTAACTTGATATTCCATGTGCATCTTCCCCTCTCCCAAACATTCCAGAATTTATTCCTAGGGCAGGAAGCAAGAGTTAAAATTGATCTGCTCACGCTTGTACCTCTCTGGGCCTCCTGTTCTATTATTAAAATAATTTTCAAAAATCCCAAAAATCCAGTACTTTGCCTGCAAGTTCAAACAATTCTTGCATTTATCCCACTGAATTTCATCAACAGGTGGGGACAGCTTGTCGACAGCATTATGTTTCCTTCTCATTCCTCTTGTTTCTCCTCTAGTGTCTTAATGAAGAACTTCTGCAGGTACATTGTGAAAGAGTCTTAGCACAGAAATGGGACAGAAGGAAGATCCTCACACAAAGATCCACGTCTGCTGTGGTTCTCAGTCTCTCTGCTTCAGGATGCAAAATATCCTAGTAAAGGAAAGGATCAAGAGGGCTGACCTAGGCTAGAGACACAGACTGATAACCACTGTTAGCTGGACTCTTACAAGGAGATAAGCTAATGGGACCAAAGAGAAGAGTATTTTTGACCCTAGAATAAGAGCTCCACCATCAGCAATACTCAAAGGAGGTGGTGACTTATGGGGAACAAGAGTGGGAGGGGAAGGAGTTTTGAACTATGAGTTAAACTGGGACCCAGAGCAAACAGATCTGGAATACCCGAGAGCTGCTACCAACATGGTCTTTTCCCAAAACCAGGCAGAACTTGGCTCTGCTTGTAGAGGCCAAGAAGGCTGCACCTTCAGTCAGTCTGCTACAGGAGTAGCTGACATGCCCTCCTTTGTTTTTTTTCCTTACTATGGACACTGATTCCTGCTAAGAACACCCTGCCCACTTTGTCCAGGGGTACACAGCATGCCTAAGAGAGCATGCCAAGACATTTAATTCCAGAAAAACCCATGCTTTGCTCTAAGGTAGATGAGCTCTAGACAGCAAAAACCACTGGGTTATAATACTGGCTAAGCTTTATCTCCCAAAAAATGCTTAATCTGATTAATTGCTTTCTGAGGAGAGTAGCAAGGAGTGGAAGTGACAGCATTAGGGAGGACTTTCATACCAATACAAGAGATAGCAACTAATGTTGTTAAGAACAATTTTTGGAAGGTATCTTTTTCAAACAATGACTTTATTAATCAGACCATACATTGGCAGATATATGAGAGAAGTCAGAGAGTCACAGGTGTTGCATGAAAGGTTCATCTCCAACAGCTTTCCTAGTAACAAGAGGAGTTGAATCATTCATCCTATTACATTTAAGACTCTTGGTTTTTTAGGGCTGCTCTAGCTAGGTGGAAGAGTGAGATAAAAAAAAGCTGTAGCAAGCTGGTTAAGCTTAAATCCATGTAAAATGGTGGATTTACAATTAATGCACTGTACACTGTGTAGCTCAGTTCTTTTATTAATAAAACTGCATATTTTCTTTGAATCTGCTGCTCAATGCACTTAACTTTCAGCACTGTATTTCTGTCGGGGCTCCTCCCATATAGCTTTAAAAGGAGCTCAGCAGTAAGTGGTTTTTGTTGCTAATTTCTAAGCGGGTGTTTACATCAAGCTGTCAATACTCTTCATTACAATTAAACTTCACCCCAGGGGGTCCTGTAGATTCATTCCTTGTGATCTTGCAGAGCACTGAGGTGCCAAGATCAAGTTCTCCAATCCGACCACAGCAGAATTTTCCCGACACACGGGTACTTTAGCCTACTTCATAGCAGCATTTTAAGACATGCAACACATTTTACTAGAAGGATGTGAGTGGAGAAGTGTCAAAAGGTTGAGAGATTTGCCCAAGGTCAGAGGACACCCTGGGCACAGAGCTGGTCTTCAGACTGCCCACATAAATTAATCCCTGGCAAGGCTGTATTCACATGGAATTTGAATGGAATGCTTCCCGAAGTGACGCTGCTCACATGTATGAGGCCTCTCCTGCACTTAGACTTGAGAGGCAGGAATGCTGGTGGCAGGATATTAAATTGTTTGGGTCCCAACCTGCCACAATGCTAAACTGTGATTACCCCCAGCAGCGTAAGCAGAACCAGGCCTTTTTCCAGAGCAAAACCCACAGAGAAAAAAGGAGCAGCCCTCCTTCCAGCCTGGCCAAGAAGACAGATGGTCCTGGGAAAGGAGCTTCCCAGGCTGTTGCAAGGGACTGCTCTTCAGAAAAAGCCCTGGCAGCCTGAGAAGGTGTTTCCTCTTCCTCTCACAGAACAGACCAAACCAGCTTTTTTAAAAACGCCAACTCCCCCTCTATAATAAATTCCCATCCAGAAGCCAAGTTCTGTTTTCTGAGTGCCTCATTCATAGTGAGCAACAGCAGAGCAGCAGACAGAGGCCATTAGAGAGCTATTATATTTTACTGCTAGGCAATCACTGATTGCACGCAGGAAAAACTAATATCAAAAAGTTCCTACCAACAGCTGTTGGAAAGAAACATCACAGTCATGGTGTCTAGACATTGCCAGGCTGCAAATGAAATAAAAAGGGCAGGAGATTTTTCTCCTTTTTAATGCCCTTATTAAGGTCAGCTTGGGTGGGGGCCCGACGGAGTCACGCACACACCGCTGCTGCTCCCAGGAGTGGCACAGAGGAGGAGGAGGAATGGAGCTTTGTCCATTGGTGTGCAGGCAGAGCCAGGGTCTCCATCCTCAACACAGCACCAGGAGATTCCGCTTTTCAACTTGACATTTGAGGGCCTCTTTCTAGCTGACATCTCTTGGGTTAGGGTGAGAGTTTTAAAAGGTCTTAGCAGACACTAGATTCAGGTGTTTACCCTTTGTTTTTAATTCTGTGGTGGCTTGTTGTTTTAGGGGTTTTCTTTGCTGGACTTGGCAAAGTGTTTCTACTCTCGCATACAAGCTCTGGCGTCACTTCCTCCGCGCAGTCCCCGGTGCCATTTTCTAGGAAGCAGCAGGGGTGGTACCTGATGAAGGGGGATCTCTAACAATTAAATTCTTAACAAAAGGTAATTAAAGAATGAAACTATTAATAACAGGTAATTACAACATGAAACTGTTAACAATACATAATTAAAGCTTCAACTTAGCAGAAATTGGTTAAACCTGTTAACTCTATAACTCTTAAAAATGGATGACTTTTTACTCTTAACACCAAATGCCAATCAGCACTATACTAAGGAAAGTCTTACCAAAGTGGCTAAAATGTTGGCTTGCCATTAAAGGGGCTTCAGCAACATCCAGTCTGCCAACACTCCAAGCACAGCTCAGGTCACATGGCTTTGGGAATTGCCACCAGAAAGGTAGATTGAAAAACTCAAGAGCAGAACAGGAGCCCCATGGCTTCAGTGGTAGGCATCTTACTCTGGCCTTGGCATGGGCACAAAAAGGGTAATCTGAAAGGCTGAGAGTTTGTCTCCTTCTTGTCCCTGTGAAACAAGGGCCTCCTCTGCAAGGGATCCTTGTGGAGGGGAACTACTGCCATCACTGCACCTCCAAACAGGTTTCCACCCTTACCCCCCATGGGCCCCAAAGCCAACTGAGGTACACTATTAAAAGGAGGGGACAGCCCTGGCAGCAGGTGCTGCTGAGCATGGGTAAGATCCACCAAGCTCCTTCCATGCCTGGCTGCTGCAGGAGTCATCCTGACTCACAGCTCCCCTTCATTAAATCTGACAAAGGGTATTGGAAAAAGGCAAGGTGGCACTAGGACAACACAAGTGAGAGCGAGCTGCTGTAACAGGCATGGATAAAGACAGAGGTTTAAAAGGTTTCCTGAGCTGATTAACAGTGCACACAACTTCCTTTCTCTCTTGCTGTGCCACCTGTGGGGCTGCCAGCCCAACAGTGGTTCCCCAGGGGCTGGGAGCAAAGCACAGGCTGCTGGCACCACATGGCTCAGCAGAGACAAGCCATCTGCACACAGCGAGGCAGCAACTGGAAGTTTGTAATAGCTGCCTTCAGGGAAGGATTTTCCTCCAGGGAATTTGTCTTGCAGTTTGCTTTACAAGACTTACCTGCAGTAGGAAGCAAACTTACTGAAAGATTTCAGACAGCTGTGGGGAATTAATAGGTGTCGGAGTTTGCCAAGTCTTTGCTCATTACAGGGTCAGCAGTGAGCTCCTCCCTCTGCCAGTTGAAAGCATAGTGATGCTGAGCACTAGTGATGCTCAGAAAGCACATCTACACATCAGGCCAGAGCCACACAAAGCCCTTTCACAGGGTTTGGAGGTTCAGCAGGACCTATGGACTCACTTGCTGTTTAATTCATTTTTCAACCACCATAACCACGTAAAACTGCACCTCAGTGCACAGCAAAAGTCATCCTGTGCACAATATGTCTTTCTCTAAAATTCAGCACTTGAGCAACATCCTGTTGTGCTCAGTGGGCTACATAAACACAGACTAGAAGAAGCCAAAGGAGAACAGTGGCCTTTGACAGAGAAGCTTTATGATGTATAAGCTCCTTTTCACACGTTACACGAGTGTTATAAAGAAAAGGACAGCACTTCTAATATCTGAAGTTCAACTGCAGCAGCAATACATAAAAGACTGTTCCTGCCAGCTAAAACTTCTACAGTAGCTATGAAAACCATTAGCTGCTGCAGCTGCACTTCCAGAACACTGAAGTCCACAATTTCATCATAAATTAAATGTCACCAAATAATGAAAATCATTATGATCAACTCTGCTGGGCCTGTTGCTTATTTATTGTGCTTTAGTTGCACACAACACATATTAAGCTGGTTTCCTCTGCTATGGATCCACATAATTTCTGCCTATAAGTCAAAGTTCCAGCATTAGCATGGACTCCTGTTTTCTACACCTATAGAATCAGCCATTAAGAATTTCATTTATTTGGTCTCCTGGCACATCAACATGACTTCCTTCAATAACTTCTCCAAGGAAGTACCACCCATAGCAATGATTAAAACCTACTGAACACAGAAGTTTTGGAAAAACCTGGGTTGCAGGAAGAAGATCCCAAGGACCATTGTGTTTTATTACCATTCAGAGAAGGAAAGGAAGAAAAATATTTGACAGGAATAAATAGAATTGCAAGAGGACGTTACAGACCATGACAATTGAAAAACAGTTTGCCTCCCCTCCCTGCCAAATCACCTGAATATCTGACTTCTTTCTGCAATACAAACTTCTGTTAGCAGAATGTTGGTGTTCTGGGAAGTCAACCTCACACTCAGCTGTTCTAGAAAGGCTGACAATTTGTGACAGATGGAGTTGATGATCACTTAAAAAGAAAGTAGGGTTTGGGGTTTTTTCCTGTTTCTGAAAGGCAGCAAAAGATAACAGTTCAAGGACCTTTCTGATGTTTTTTTATCTTCTGCTGGTGAGAAAATTACCTAATATCCTGGAATAACATTCTAATAAGAAGAAATGCAGTCAAGTGTCAGAGGGAGTAGTGAACTGTGCTCTCTCTAAAGACATGCTGGCATCTAAAACTATCTCTAAATACCTTGAAAATAGAAGTACTTTAGTTTTACCTTTAGATTGCCAGGTGAGGTGAGAAAATTTAAGCCCTTATTAATGAAACAGAATTTAAAAGGGTTTGAATGCTGTTTGATTAAATAAAATTCAATTATCTAGAGGCTATCTGGTTACTTTTGAATAATCAGTCATATGTAATCATAATTAAAGACTATACACAAGTGGGGATGATTAAGGTCAAGGATCATTACCATTTCCTAACTTTGGAGAATGTGATTTTGTACACTTAGTCATCCTTTATTTTGGGACATTTATATATACATACATATATATATACACACACATATACATATATATATGCACACAGACATATCATTATTTCCTCACAGCTTTCTTGTAGTTTACCTATGTGAACAACAACAACAAAAAAAAAAACCTTAGAAAGCCAGAGTCAGTAAATAATAGGTAAATAATTTCTAAGCATCTTGTTCCATCCTCTGTGCTCTCCCATACTCTTTCCATATATTCATAGTTCTTTTCTGTTCCCATTTTTATCCCCTTCTTCCCTCTTGCTTTCTAATAATGGCTTCATATTTCTCTTTCTATATATCCTATTCTCCTTTCCTTATTCAGTCAAGATTTCACACCTCTCTTCTGAAACATGCAGGCTTCTTCACCTTTTCCACCAGGCCAGGTACCCACGTTTATGCAAAATTTAGGAGTGTTCAAAACATGGTTTCTGTCTGATGGTACCATTGGACATCAGATGGTATCATGTGCTTATATATGCACAGTAAACTCTATAATTCAGACTCCATGTAATCTGTGACATACATTGCTAAGGTCACTTGTACAGCTATGACATTGGCAGTCTCAAGTTATTAGGATTGAGATTTTTACACAAAGAGAATCCTAGTAAAGAAAAAAAAAAGTGTTTCTGCAGTAATACATGATTATAACTGATACAAAACAGATACCCCATTGATTAGAGCATTAGTTACACTGCACAATGAAAGACCAATTATCTCTTTTCTAGATATACCTCATCCTGAAGTGACTCCAAAATCCTCTACAAAGGTCATTTCAGCAGAAGTGGGAATTACACTTGAGCATGAAGGCTCCAGAGCAGCAACACTTGATCACTCACATACATAGACTGTTAAATTAGCTACGGAATTTTGAAAAATTTCTACTCCATCTTAGTCATTAAATTAATGCCAAAGAAGCTAGGCTGTGCAAGAATTAACTACACACTGGAAGACATGATATTTCAACAATACTGAAAATATTATTACAAAATTATTTCAATACCAGTAGGTTGAAACAACAGTACAGAAAGAAATACATGATGTCTTGACACAGTTTAACCATAAAGTCACTTCTTATACCAGAGGAAAATGATGAGCAATGATGATTACAAAAGGAGTTAGAGACTGGCATTATGTTATTTGAAATTTTAAAAAACAAAACCAAAACCAAAAAAACAAACAAAACAAAAACACAAACAAACAAACAACCACTTTTACTTCCAAAACCCAGTCCATTATAAGATTCAGAAAGAGTTTATGACATAGAGAGGCATCTTGAGACTTGCATTTAGTAAAATCGTAGATAATTTGACACACATGTTTGAGTTCAGACTTTAGAAATAGTTATTGAGCAAAAAGACTTGGGAGAGATCAACTGCAAAGAACTGGTCTCAATTTGCCTTTTTTTTTTTTTTTACTAGTTGGAGGGATTTGAAATGAGAATAAAGTCGGAGAACTAAGCAAGCATTCTCACTTAGGAAAGTTGCTCCTGAAAATAGATGGTGCATTTTTAGTCACTTATTTTTAAAAGGATTGCTCAGTGTCTTGGTATTCATAGCTGCATTTTCACTGGATCATCCCTGTATAACAACACAGCTGAGCACAGTCCTGGGAACAAAGTCCTGATCAATAATCTCAGTTCTCTGCTGATTTCCCCTGCAGGAAGACATTTCTTCTGCAATGATTTTCCTATCAACAAAAGCAGACACAACACATAGATCCATGGGTAGGCAAAGCTTTTTCCAGTGGTTCTTTAATTAGTGTCTGTGAAGTGCTCCAAAGGCAAGCTCTCAGAGACAAAACCATTATCAACAGCAGCATCATCTTGCATTTGACATACTCATTTAGCTCACTAGAAATTACAGAACAGCACTGTTGCAGCTGACCCCAAAGGCAAGGCTGAAGTTGGATGCTCCTCAGCCCACCTATCTCCCTCTCAGTATAATTAATTGCCATTTGGTCTGATCTCAGTCAAGAGCCAGCAAGGAGCTACTTGCACTAATCACAGTTAATATAATCATACCTGCATGATTAGAAAGTTGAAATGAGTACAAAGTAAAACAAGATTTAACTTGTAAAGAGGCTTTATCGTGCATTTTAAGTGTCAAGCAGCCTGATCAGAAACAATGCAATGCCCACAGTGAGTCAACAGTGTACATATCAGCCAGGCACAGGACTGGCCAGTGTTCATTGCTTAGTAGCTCTGTGTAGTCTGTATTTACGTTTGTTTACAGTACAGAGAGGCAGCAGCAGTTAACAGCTTGGCAGGAGCAATGCTTGACACTTTTCACATTTGTATTTTGGGCTGTTCAGGAGGCACTAAGAGCTGAACACCACAAGGCACTGTAATACCTCAATGCCCTGTGGAACACTGTGAATAAAACCTAAAAGTGCAGCATGGGGTAATGACTGGTATCTTCTGCCAAGAATCCCAGAAACTTGCATCAGTTGGTACTAATCAGCCAAACATGGGAGTGACACAAATTTGGATGTGTATAATTCTCCTCCCCCATCCCTCCTTGCTTTGGCATTGGAACAGAGACCTTATGCAGATTGTACCTGCCCAACTTTTCTTTCTCCATGCTCAGACAACAGGTACTTTGTTAAAACACTTCCTGAAGTTTGTTCTCATTAAGTTACCACCAGAAGCACTGACCAAAGTGTAGCACTACAAGCTAACTCCTCTAAGAACACTCCACAGGTTATGAAAGAAGTGAAACAAGTACGTAGTGAAGTTTAAAAAACACTAAGACTTTTTCCTCACACTTTTTGCAGCATCCTTTGCATGATCAAATATACTTTGAACCTGAAGAAGTTTATGACACAGCTCTGAGACTTCCCATATATGATTTCCTGTGATCAGAATTTCATCTAGGTACACAAAGGCAACTTGCCATTGATAAATTACGTGTAAGAATTTCTATTAATTACTACACAACCCCTGGGTAAATAAAAATAACAAAACCAAAAATAAAATAAACAAAGCTTGTGAACTTAATAATCACATAAGCCCATAGTTACAGTAATAATTAGTACAACTGAAGAGTAAACCAATTGATAGCCATTGTTACCATCTTTATAATTAAAGTTAGCCAGAAAAAGGAAAAAAAAAAGTCTTAAACCCTGCTATTTTCTAATCATAGAGTGACTGCTTCAGAGCCAAATCACCCTCACTAGCAGAAAACAATTCCTGTTGCGTGGTGAGAAGTTAAGGCAGGTGGATACATGGTGTTTGCATGGGACACAAAACTCCATAGCAGCAGTAGGAAAACTTTAAAGTTTTAACATGTAGAAGACAGCATAGCTGGGCACCAAACCTCTGTAATCAAGATTCCATGGCATAATTTTTAAGTCATCACTCCACTGGGACACCACTGCAGCACTGGCATTATTCAAGGGAGCAGCAGAATTCAGTTGCAAGTGTTCTACCTTGTGCAAAGACCTTTCAGCAAAGAACTTCCCTAAACTCTCTAATTACCACCAAAAGTTGATTAGTATCAAACCAAAGTGCTTCAGCCAGAAAAAGTAAGCTTTAAAAAAAAAGCTGCTTTGGTAGAGCATAATACTGGAACAATTAAATTTCCTGTACTTTTACAAGTTTCACCATTTTGTTTTCTCTCTGGATTACATTTACTTGAAATGTAAATACAAAAGCCTAGGACAAAGTTTATTGCAAGTTCTCATTGTTTTTAACAAGCTTGTTTCCTAATTGATAACAGTATTTTAAATGCAGTTATGCAGAGGGTAAAGTTAGTTTTACTTGTACATGTAAAACATAACCAGTATTTTCCAGCAATGCGCATGGTACAACTTGACCAGATATGAATTACACAGGATGTGCAAAGGGTCTGTTCTAAATGTCAGAAGTGTGTCAGAAGTAACTTCAAAGAACGTATTTCTGATCTCTCCATTCTGAAGCTATGCTTTCACTGCTGAGTAACATGCTTTAAGAACTCTGTTTTTTTCAAAGCTACTTCAAAAGCTTTTGTTAGCCAGAACCTTAACAAGAGCAGGCTATCCCAACTTTTATTTGTACCCTCTAAATGCTTTATAAGGTATTCTCCTCAAAAGGCCACACTTACAACTGACTGGAAGAAAACTGTTCAGAGCTGCCATGGTCCTTCACAATGGTCAGAAGAAATAATGAAAATAAAAAGGTCATTACTGACTCAGAACCTTTAATGCCAGATAGGAACATGACTCTTTTCTCCATATGCTTCTTGCATGGAAGGCATTTAAAGCATTTTCTTTGCACAGTATTCCTGCTTCTTCAAGCTTTTTAGTACTGATTTACCACTCTGCTGGCACCCCAATGCAGGTTACTTGAACCATACACCCTGCACCAAGCAATGCCTGCTCACCCTTGCCCCTCTCGGTGCCATCCCACCTGATCCCAGCAGCAGTCCCCCCAGGTGCACCCAGTAACCTCCACCCATGCAGCCCCCAGATTGCTGTTAGTCCTGTTCTCCATCCCAGTATACGATACTGAAGTCCACAGTAAGCTAAATATAAAGAGGAATAGAATGCTTTTTAGTTTTTCTAAAATAAAGCTCCTGCTTTTATCAGCTCTGCCAATGCTCAGGTCAGATTCCCTGCTCCTTGCAAAATTTTCATTACTCTGAATGCTATTCCCTTTCTTTTAAAATTGCATTGAGGAATTACATTTTGTCATAAAGAGAGAAAAGGGAACTTCAACTGAATTGGCTTCATTTCTAATCTCACTATTCAACTACTAGCAAATGAATTTGCAGTGTTTCAATTAATACAGTCTAAGGAGAGATGGGAGATGAGAGTCATACACAGCCAAATTTACTCACATGTTTGGCTCATAAGTACCAGCTGATGAGCAAGTTTCCAGGCTTCTAGCCCAGCTGTAAAACCTATCACATAATCACAGAATGGACTGGAAGGGAATTGGCTTGGAAAGGACCACAATGGTCCAACAACCCTGCTCAGTCCAGGGTCATCAGAGTTGTGTCCAGACAGTTCTTGAATATCTCTGGTGAGAAGAGATCGCTAGGTACGCCAGAGTTATCCTCTTCAGTTTGGTCACTCATATTCAGGTGACACTTTCTGTGTATCAGTATTTGCCTGTTGCCTCCTGTCCTACTGCCTGGCACCACTGAGAAGAGCCAGTGAGAGAGACTCCACAGCATCTTTGGGTGATCTGTTCCAGTGCTCAGTCACCTGCAGAGCCAGTGAGAAACTTGCATGAAAAATCAAACCCACGAGACTAAGTTTGAAACCGATGATCTTAAAAGTGTTCTCCTTTTCGTGTTCTTTCCCTCACCATCTCCTCTCTTCTCCAGCACATTTCTATCCAGATGTGTCTAGATTTTCTGTGCTACTGTTCCATGAACATGATATAAGAGGGCCTTGGTTAAAGAGAAATTCCAGCAAAACAGCAGTTTGTATTTTGTACTATGCCTCTCTGCCCTTCTCCACACTGCCACTGGATCAAAGCAAGTCACCTAGTTTTGGGTCACTTTCAAAAGCAAGACAGGTCTTTCTCCTTCTTTACTGATACCCTTCTCAAGTACTGTTTGCTTGCTCCCCAGGTTTAACTGGCACTTCCACATCATCTCCTCCATCCTCTCAGACCCCCAGTGTGCCATTATTATAGAGGCTCACCATGGAAATAGCTTGCAGGGATACCCCTGTGCTAATTGTTGAAGATATCGTGACTTTTATTAATCTCATACAATCCTTTTGCTCTTCAAAATTTATCAGCAATACACTACCCTACAGCAAGAACTCCAGTGCTGTGTCCCACTCTAGTTTGTACTCCCACAGCTCCAGCACCCTTAGGAAATACGCTGATTTGGTTTTGAAGGACTAGGGGACACTTTGGCAGTTGAGGAGTCACCACCAGTGGGAGAAATGCTGAGATATATGAGCTGAAAAGAGCTCTGTATGGCTGCCTGCCATACATTACAATACAGCAAATTAACTCTGGGTTGGGACAAACCAGGTCTCAACACTGAGGAAGAGGTACTTTTGCTCTGCTCTCCTTCTTCAGCAGAGGAGCCTAACCTTCCTCTTGATATAACAATTTGATATGCTATATTTTTAGTCATATATTTCCCCTTAAAAAGAGAAAAAAAACCAGACATTTACATGATGTTAGATATAGAGAACAAAATGAGAGCAAAATTCAATATTTTTCTACCTGTAATTCCGGTTTATCCTTCCACATTCACTCATTTCATACCAGTAGCTGACAAATACACAACAATGACATGGTGACTGCTTTATATTTATTCCAGACTTTCACAGTGATGGACAGCCACACCAGGTACTCAGGGGAGAAAAATGACAGCCTAGGGATGCTCTAGTACTGCACTGAAAACAGTGTGTTATCTTCCGCCTACTATTTATTCTGTATTTGCTTCCATATATTCCCAAGAATTTTTAATGATTTCCAAGAATTTTTAATTTCACATAAAAAAATAACTTATTAGTTAACAATTTCATCTTTAAATGACAGCTCTGTGTTTCCAGATGCTCTGGCCACATGGCAAAAAATGTCTAGATGTCAGAAGGCCACCTTCAGATTGCAAACCAACACAACACACGTGAGTGTATTCCAGTCATTCAAGTCTTTGGCAATTTGTTTTTCCTCAGACATAATGAAAATCCTAACTGATCACTTATTATTGCAAAACTGTTCTTTGTATTATATATTATTTAGGTTTGAATAAATGTGAATTAAATGTCATAGGATCAATTATCACTCCTCATATAGAAACCGGTAAAAATTCATTTTGCCCTTTTCTGAAATTAAAAATAACTTCCCTTCAAATAATCACCATTCTGCAGTTTTCAAAGTCTGTTACTCTTCTTATTGTTTTTGACTTGTTATTATGTACTGATGGTGGAACTAAGAGACATTGCAGGCAGAAAGTCCATTGTCATTTATCTTGTGCACTGCTTGGAGACAGCCACATTTCTTACTGAGCTAGTGAATATAAATGGCACTATAAATAGACAGCAGAACCTTTAAATGTTTTACTGCTTTTGGGCAGTCTAATAGAAAGCCAAATGCTTTTGTTCTTTTTGTCACTTCATTGTTGACTTAGGAAGCTTTTCCATCAGATCATGCAGTGACTGTCACAGAAGGGAAATATTGCCTTCAAAGATTTTAATCTCAACTATATCAAAAGAATGGTGATAATGACCAGCAATGCCTACATAAATCTTTATCCAAAGAAATGTGACTATTACATATTTATTTTCTGTAAAGAGGAAGTCAAATCTACACGTACTTTGTCCCATTTTTCTCACAAGTATCAGCACAGCAATATGTCTGACTACTTGATGAAGCAGTTTGCACCTGATTTATGGTCACAGGAAGGTAAAGGAGGATTTATTAAACTTCTGTAGCTGCTTGTTGTCAGGGCTTGTTTTCCATCTGGGAGGACAGACCTGCTCAGCATCTGTAGCCCTCTTCTAGATCCACTCCCAGTGGCAGGAGAAGGGGCAGTTAGTTTTAACATGTTTCAACTGTGGAGGAGATGAGTGTCTAGGTTCATGCATTAATCTGTCCCAGCATCCACCCTAGGAAGCAGGAAATTCTGTTCCTGTCATCAGACCTGTTCCACAGGAGCTGTTCTCACCTCTGTGCACAGCCCCTATCAAACATGGCTCTGGGTGGAGCTGCAGCCTGCAGTGGCAATCCCATTTGCCTCTGGCCCAGTGCTCCTGCAGCATCTCACTCCACTCTGTTCCTGTCCCTCTGGCCACCTCCTCCTCCTTCCACTGCCCAGAAGCTGGGGAGCACCTTGTAAATCTCATTGGACAGGAGGGAGAAACTTTTCCTGAGGAAGACAGGCAGAGGTTGTATCCAGGAAATAAAAAGGTGCAACACACTAATTTAGTCAATGGAATTGCAAATAGAAGGGATGGCAGAGGAGACCATTCAGGTGACAGGCCTTGCCTGGCTGATAAGTACTTAATTTATTTGCATATACACTGACTTAACTATTATTACACTACTATTACTGATATCTTCTTAATGAAGAAATACTAGAATTTTACTAGAATTAGGAATTCAGCAATTGAGAGATTTCAAGAGTTTGTTTTGAGAGGTCTTCTATGAATATTGTAATAATCCTAACAATGTTACAAATTCTATAGGTTCTATCAATGCTGATTATTATGATTATTTGATCAAATATGTGAACTGAAATAATAAAATTGAAGCAGGGGGTTTAGCTTCTTTTTTATGTAAAGGCTCCAGGTGACTGCAAATGAAGCAAGAAACAGAAGTGTTCCACCATAGGTTACAGCAAAACAGGGAAAAAACTCCAGGCCCTTGAGATAAGCTCCCTCCCATCTTGTGCTCTTTATTTAGACTGGTAAATTCTCACTCAAGCTCTCTATTTTAAGTTGGCCACAAACATTTACCAAGTTTAGTGGGAGTAGAATCCATGTCAGCTTCCCAGTCAAAGAGGTGACCCTTTTTATAGTGTCCTGTGCTTGGGACCTGCAGGTACTATTGGAAAACACACTGAAAAAAATGGGTGAATAAATTGTTTTCCATAATGGGGGGCCAAGACATAAAAGAAACTTAACCAGCTACCAAAGTACACAATACATCTTTAATTGGGACACCAGTCAGCAACAAGGACAGCTTTTCAAAACTCCTGTGAGTCAGTGGTCCATTTTCCTTCATAGTTACATAAACCATAGTGATTTAATCCCATGCAGTCAAGTAAAACCTTTTTATATTTTAATTTTTCTCCATATGGAAGAGGTTAAAATTAAGCTGTATTGGTGGATGTCAAAGAGCAACTAAAAAGTACACAGTGTGGGCGTTTTTGTCATCAAAAGGTGATGATGGCTATGATTACTAATTGGCAATATTTCATATTTGTTATGAGATAAAAAACTGTTTTATCACCACTATATTCCCATTTAAATTTGGCAGCTTTATAGAAGAACACTAACATTCCCCAGCAATTTAACCTCTCATTCTTGTACTTTGGGGAGCAATTTTTATAGGTTTCACTGGTGTTGTCAGTATTTCTGAAGTTAAAGATGTCAAGCAACATTCTATTTTTACATTTCTATGTTTTTATGCAATTTTACTTTTTGGAAAAAAACAAGTTGCCTCTCAAGGAGGAGCTGTAAAGCTACTTCTTTTCCTTGCAAGTATGGTAAAAGCCTTTTTTTCTTTAGGAATGGTACATCTTGCTCTCACTAACATACTTGTTGAATAAGTAATTTTCAGCTCAAGGAGAGCAAGTGAAAGCAATTTAAACTAAGGCAGCCACAGTATGGTAAAATACACTCATGTGGCTAGACTGTGACAAGGACTGAAAAGATTACAGCTGCTTGTGAATAGTTAGGAGACTTGGATATCAGTTTGGACTTGTCTGTCTGAGACATTTAGGGTATATTTGGGATTTTGTTAATTGAATGGGGGGTAGGGCAGAGGAGCCTCATCTCTTACTACTTGCAAATTAAACTTCTCTAGAAAATATTGCAGGGCAGGATTGGACCTCATAGAATTTGTACTAAAAATAAACAGGAAAATCCTGAGCTGAATGTAGCCTTACTTCTTTTCAGAACAGTTCAAACAGTTGAGTAGTTGGGGTCAGCTTTCACACACACACAGAAAAACCCATAGGAATTTTTGTTTGCCCTCCTCTTGTGTTTGCAATGGACAACTTAATATAACCCCTAAATAAAAGCATGCGAGAGTGGGAAAAACTACCTTACAACACCTTAATCACTGTATGTCAGAAATCTAATAGAGTACATATTTTAAAAGGACATTTACTTTAGACATTAAAGGAAGAAAATATAGTGGGGAATGTATAACATATTGATTGAAAAAGTTGACTGGTAATGTTAACCAAATTTCAATTAAAGAAGCATTGAAAATACAGCACTCCACATATAAATAAAAAATAGTCTGAGAGTAAAAAATAGACTGGAGTCATTAGGTATTATCTCACCCACTGTTTTGTAAGCAGTGTAAACACTTCTCAAAGCTGTTTTACCACGTGGTGAGGAATGAAGCAGGATTTGACAACTATATTTATATTCTGAGACAACATTATTGATAATAGATAAGACTGGCACATTATATATCTTCACAAGAAAAGGACAAGGAAAAATATTCAGAAGCCTAAGCAAGGGAAATTCTGCCTGCATAAATAGAAAAACAAAATTCATTTTGATAATGGTCAGGCTCTGGATTAGAGCCCAGAGAAACTGCATTCAAAACTCAACCAGACAAAGCCCTGGGCACTGCCCTTGTAATTTAAAATTTGGCCTGGATTGCATAGGGGATTAGACTAGATGCTTAAAAAATTTTAATCTACCGAAGTATGTCCTAGTGCTAAATATTAATTTTTACATTCTGAAAAGTAACTGTTTCTTACATGTACACCCACACACACAATTTCTCAGTCCTATCCCAGAGACTGACAATTAAATTATAAATGCAAAGAAAAACTTTTATATTCAGAAACATATCCATACAATTTTAAAAGCAGAGTAAAGATAACTGTGGCAAAAACTACACAGGATTAATTAGTTCTGTCTTTACATAACTATTTGGATTAAATCCAGTGTTTTTCTTCCCAGATTAACAAAAATAGAGACCTGAGGAAACATGAAACAGCACATTTCAATATTTTTCTCTCTGTCTATTCTAATTCCCAATTATTATTATTACAAAAGTCACAGAAGAAGATATAAGAACTACGGGCAAGAAAAAGAATTTCTACCAGCTCTGAATATTTTAAAGTAAAGCAAAACAAACCAGGAGAGAACACAAATAAGACATTTGCAGATAAGTCAGTTACAGTGCTTTTTAGATCTTTCCACAGGATGTTTTTAGAATGGGCTCTCTCTGAGATAATGTCAGCTGTGCAAATGCCCTCCTTTCTAGACAGCCTTACACTGAAATTTATTATTTCCTAAACCATCTAAAAACGTGAAACTTCTCCCTTCATTGGACATTGATAAATCCTGCTACCTAGGTGTAAGTTTTTATGGGAATAACAGATACTCTTGACCAAGAATGTGGCCACATGCATTAGTCCCTCATGTTAACCACAATAAAGATTTATTGCTTTTGTAGCTATAGGTGTTTAAAAATCAGCACAAGCAGCAAAATCTAGTTTAGATACTGTATGACATGTAAAAAAAAATTCCTCCCAGGGTAAAGGAGAGTAGAAGGATTACATTATACAAGGCAGACTGGATCAACACAGGGGAAGGAGGAAAAAAAGAAGTAGCTGCAAATTAAAGCTACATCACACATAAAATTACTCTTCCTTTTTCTTATACACAGCCTTCATATTTACAGCTACAGATGCAAAATGAAAGAAGAAAATACTAAAGCAAACCATTTCTAGCAAATTAAATAGCCAACATGAAAACAGCCCACAAGTATTTATGAATGTTTACATAAATAATACATGAAAATGGTAAAGCAAGCAATAAGAATGATTAACAGCACAATCAACTAATTTTAAAAAATCACCTGGAATTTTGGTTCTCACTGTTACTTCTGTCATTAAAACAACTGAAATTATATTGCTTTCAAAAATAATGCAAGAATATAGTCTGAATGAGAATACAGTCTGAATTATCTCTGAATTATGTATGTTTTTTATTATTTTCAATATTAAATTATGTACATGGTATATAAATCACTTGAGTTATTAGTAAAAAAGAAAAGGGAAGGTATTATACTTTTTCAATGGAGAATTGTTCTCACATTCTAGACCTTCCTATATTGCCCAGAATGCATAATCTTGCTAATAGGTCTTGCTAACATACATCTCTCCATTCATTTAAAGTTCCACAATAAAAATAAAAAAAAACCTTTGGCATTATCTAAATAAGTATTATGCACATGACTGAGTTATTGCAAGAGTAGGACAATACAACAAACTTGAGCAATGAGGTGGAAGATTCCCTTCTGTCAGAGGAATACCAACAGTACTATGTATTTGAGTTCAGTCCATTAGGTCCCCACCTGACTGTAGCTATTTCCAAAGATGCTCAGGGAAACTCTCTGGAATCAGATTGGAGCAACAGGATCCTCTTGAGGATGATTCAGCTTCATTGAAGCACCGCAGCCTGCAAGTGCTAACCCTGATTTGCCTGCACAGTGAGTTTAGACAACCAACTGAGATGCAGAAATCCACCTTTCAGGTATCCAAAATCAAATGAGATTGTCTTTGCTGGCCACAGCAACATAAATCAGCAGAGTATCTGTTTACATCTTATTCTGTAACAGGCAATTATGGTTTTTACCCTGTATATGTAAGATTGCACATGAGTAAGGTACGTCCTCTCTCCTGTGCTACCTGATCTGCTTTAAGTTAGCATTCCTAAGAGACATTTCTGCTACCAGCTAGCTCTGTGATAGCTTTATTTTTGATTGAAAATTGTCTATTGGTACTGGCACCTGGCACCACATGACTTATGCCTAATGAGTCACAGAGAAAACATAAGGAAAGCATTAAAATAAAGTTTAGCACCTGAATCACTGACAGCACTCAAGGTATCACACTGTTAAAGTGTTAAGAACCAGCTAAGTGCAGCTTCAGGCTCTGATCATATCGATTCTGTTACTCCCATCACACAGAATCTTATCAGTCATTCCATACTGTGCCCCATTTTCCAACCAGACATAAAGGAAAAGCATGAAGAAACCACCAGAAGAAAAAAAACAGCCAGTATCAAATGCCTCCAATTTTGCTTTCCTGCTAAACTCTCTTAATGCCCTTCCCTAGGTTATCCATTTGCATGGGTGAATTGCACTGCAGAGCTGATGAGGACAAAAAGTCTTAATATGGCATTCTGTACAGTTTGTCTCCTACAGTTTGCAAGGAGCTGGAAAGGACTGACCAGTGTTTATGCATGACTGGTAAAGTATTTCATCTCAACGTGTGTTACAATGTTTGCATAAACATTTTACCTCTCCAAAGCAGAAGAAGATGAGCCCCTCTCCAGCCCAAGCACAGCTGTGTTTGCACGTTTATTTTCGACTGCGTATTTCACAAGATCATTAGCAGGCAATGCACAGAAACAATTCATGAACTTACTATGAAATTCAGTTTTAGTAACTAAGTTCATGACAAAAAGTTTACTTCTGTTTAGGAATTAGACATCTATTATTTATGTTTTAATTGGATAAAGGCAAGATTGGAACTGGACAATCTTGGAGGTCACTTCCAACCCAAACCATTCTGTCATTCTATGATATATTTTAACAGCAGAAATATTTCATGGTATTTTCATTTTTTCCTTTTAGGAAATTAAAATGCTATAAGCATTTGAAATTAATTCCCCTCATTGGATGCAAAATACAGGACATCATTCTGTAAGTTGTTAAAATAAAAGTTACTTGTGAGTAGATTATAGCACAATTGTGCTCATTTCATGCTTTATTGAACAATGGTTCTTATAATAGTATATGCAACTAAGAGATGACTTCTTTTCCAGTTGATCTAGAGATACTGCAGATGGATTAAGTTGGTTAAGATCTATACCAAAATAATAAAGTACCTTACATGAATTCAGTATTATAAAAGCTCCAGCCAAATCTTCTGGTATTAATTAGACACAATCACTTAAATACATCTTTGTAATTACATCTAAAATTAGCTCAGACCCTGCAGGGAGTCTTTGTCACTGTGTCAAGTCAAAAATATTTACAGCATTCAGAATTTCACTGAAATCGTCTGTGACTATTTTAGGAATGTGAGATTTGAACACAAGAGCAGAACGGAATCAATCAGAACACCTGCCAAACTTCAGTTCTCAAGATCTTCATCAATATAAAAATTGTTTTAGAAAAATAGTTGAGAATATCAGGCAGACAGGATGTTTGCTCCTTCCAGTAACTCTGCAGTGGACCCAGTTTTAAGCTAAGAGATACCTACTGGAGACCAGTATACTGAAATATTACAATTTCATTTCTCTATAATGTTTGGAAGGCACACAGGCATTGTTAGAAATCACTGCAAACTACTCCTGTAAGCTGTCAAGAGAAGAGAGCACAATTTTGATTAGACTATGTGAAACTTTGTTCAATTGACCCTTAAACTTTGTTTTTTGAAGTTCAGATGCTAGAGACTGCAGCACAGTAGAAAAAAGCATTTAAAAGGAGTTCTCTTACTTTTAGCAAGAACTGCAACGTTATTCATACACGAATATACATGAACAGGTAAACAGAGTGTATTTGCAACAGCAGCTTCAACTTAAGAAACAAATAAAAGGTGTGTGCAGAAAAGAGAACTTACTGATTTTATTATAACTTATTCATATTACAGTATGTTTTTGTTCATGCCTAATACCAAGGTTAACTGTATTATTGAAATATGTGCAGCATTTTAACAACTGTTTACATCTGTAGGTCCAAGATAGCCAGAACATTCTTCCGGGACAAAATATAAACATGACTTTAGTTAGACAACTTTCTCTCCCTGAACACTCTTTAATTTTCTAATGGAGACAAATAGTGGTGAATAACTGAAATCCTCTTAACACTGTAGTATATTAAAGGAGGAAAAAATTGAAATAATTTAATCTCAATTTTAACATTGATTTCCTGAGGAAATTACAGAATTTGTATCTATGATACAAATGAAAAAAGAGGGGTTACATATATCTGAAAAATGGTTTCATGAAGTGCTCTGTATGTGCAAAGCACAAATGGCCTCTGGCATTAGGGGAAATCAAATGCAGAGATCTCTGTTTCTCTTCCTTTTTTCACTGTACCATCCACTTTTGTAGCAACCCAGCCCTGCAGATGGGTTTCATCCCACAGGCATGATTGCACATAACTCTCAGAAGTGGACGGTGACGTACATTTTACAGCAGGTAACAGAAAAGGAGAGGGGTGAGATAAGCTATTTAGAGATCATAAGCATGACCAAAATTTGTGTGACAAATGTTCATCTGAGTTATCTAATTCACTCCATCATGTTGGTTCAAGAAATGTTTACTTGATACAAACATGTGCAAGGCAGTTTGAAATTAAACAATTTCCTGTACCTTTTTCCTGTACCTTTGCATAGAAATGAAAACAGGAGGAAAAACTTCCTAATTCAAAGCTCACAAATGCTCTCAGCATTGCAACATAGCCAAGTTTAGAAGAAATGTAACACCTAGAGTATCAACAGTACTGCTAAGGCACAAGTGGTAAGCAATTTTTCTAATAGGAAGAAAAGTAGCAATCAGTACAGCAGAAATCAAAATCAGATTTCTCCAATAATTATCTGGAAAGCTGGTAGGTGTCTGTATGTTGTTTATTACTTGGCAACCTAGGACATTGCATGTCTAATAAATGTACTGAATTAAAAGTTCATCAAAATATTTGTCTGTCTAAAAACAGAAGATGCCTTGGAGGCTTTAGACAGAAATTTTACTGGCAGCTTTCTAGAATCTTGACACATGTGAATGAAGTCAAACCAGAGGAAAAAAGCAACAGCTGAGCTTTCTGTTTAAGCAGCAGCAAGCTTACTGACCTTGCAAAATGTCAGTAAGTGTAGAGATTACTTCATGCACTAGTAGTCCTGTAATTTTGTTTTCATTCCCTCCTTTCTAAAGTTCACATCCCCTCTTAATGCTCTCCCAAGATCCCACGTGCATGAACCAAGGGGCTGCAGTCACAGACATGCCAGGACAGAACTACAGCTACTGCCATGTCAAACATCACAGAAACTACAGGGAATATTCTCATTACATTTGTTACAGTTTAGAGATCTGAGTTCACCATAAGAAATCTGTATCAGGGAGGGGCTTAGCTTGCACAATGACAGCCTCACCCAACATCCAACTGTTCTGACAGCAGGCATCAGCAAATGCCTAAGAAAGATTGTAAGAACACAAAGGTATTTATCCTTCCCCATATAGTCATCTGGTCACATAAATCACTTGTGGTGCATGAAATTCATACAGTCATAGAAAGATTGGGTTGGAAGGGACCTGAAAGATCATCTAGTGAACTTCATTCATAAATTCTGGACTTTGAGGTAGTATCTTTATCATGTATCAGCTCTTGACAACAGGTAAACAGCTCTTTTTCATCTACAAAACTTTCTTGTTGCTTTTCTGCATCCATGTAAACACTGGTCTTTACAGCACATTGCAGCAGAGCTCCCCAGTTTCACTAGATAAGGCACAAAAAAATTTGGCTGCTTTTTTTAATCTATCTCTTTGTAGTTTTGTTTTATAACCTTGATTTCTTGGAAGCAAAACCAATACTTCAATGACAAACTCTAAATTAATTATTCCCTCTTAATCTTTTCCATACATTCTTATCACCTTTCCCTTCTGTTTTCCCTTTTCCAGACAAAAAATTCCTGGCCTTTTGCTCTTCCTTTCATTGCCATGGAACTTAAATGGTCTTTGTATCCCAGACACATGGAGTGAGGAGGTCCTATCCATATTGTAGCACAGGTTTCTTAGTTAAGATGGTAAGCTCAGAGGAAACCAGGCACAGTTTCACTAGCACCCCATGTCCTTTTGTTGGAAGTATCCCTAGGGTGTAAGCATTGATGGTTTGCTCAAATAAAAGTTTTCTGAATAAGCAAACACTGGGCCTACAGCACTTTCAGGGCTGGACAGTGTCTTTCCTGCTATGCAGGGTAAATTTTAGCTTTTCAGCACAGACAGAACAAACATGAACGGCAAGTGACCATCCAATAACAATGCTGCTTGATAACTTTCCATGATTGTTCTTTTCATGGAGTTATCATTCTGAGACCAGTGGTGAAGAAAATGCTTGGGATGATGTTTGTTCCTAAGCACAAAGGAACTAGGCAGTCTTCATTTTCCCTCTTACATATTCAGCTCTTCCCTCTGTTTCCTCCTTTGGCAAACCAGTGCACAGTTCACTCCACACTGAGGAATGCACTCCTCTGTCCTCAGCAGGACCTACCTCCTGGGTGACTCTCAGCAGGCATTCATAAGCAGTTATCTTGGCAAGGGACAGAGGAGAGTCTGACAATGAATAGAAAGAATCATTTCCTCTAACAGCTCAGCTTTTGACAGGCTAAGTGTGTTTTATCACTGGCAATTTTCTACGAAATATACAACTTACGGTGCATATTCTCTACTGACTACTACCACTGACCACATGGAAAAGCTACAGACAGAATGTACCCACCACACTCAGGCAGATCTCTTGGTTGTCTGGCCAGAGTGGACTGTCCTTGAAAAATCAATAGGGTCTTTAGGGATTTTATTCCAATCTCCCCATGGATCTTTAATGGACCCTTGAGATATCTTTAGGGATTCGGACTCCATTAGAGAAACATTTCTCCCTCCTTTCCACCCAATCTTTGTTTGAAGCACCTGACTGTAGAGACTTATTTTTGCAGTGTTTCAAAGGATTAGAATGTCACAAACCTTGCTCCAGTACACAGCAATAAGGAGGTGGGAGTGTGGAATGCCAAATCAGAATATTGATCCCTCTATACCTCTGCCCTTTCTCTGATTAACATCAGATTTTTGTTTGTCTGTGTTCAGACAAACAAATCCATTCCCTACCTGGATTTCTATAGGTTTTTTTTATCACTAACTGGAAAGTGAGGTATACCCTAATCAAATGCTGCCTACAGCAAACAAAAAATATTTTAACCCTCAACTCTTTCAACCCTCTCAGTACTGCACTGATTTTTAAATACATATTCTTTTATATTTGACACTAGTATTCATTAATTTTCTGTACACATACTTCATTCTAGATTTCACTTAAATTTAATTGTAGAGTATCCTATAAAAGGAGAATACTATTTTTTCCTGATGATTCTGGAAGTAATCCTACCACTAAGCTATTAAAAAATAGTGAATCTCCTATTTAGATAAAAGTTAACCTCATAACAGAAAATGGTAGAAATTGTCTCTTAAACTAAAAGTACACTGAGGCAATCACTGTTTCAGCAACATATTTCTTTTCAGAAATTCAGTCTGATTTTCAATGAAAATATAGCAGATCACAGCCCTTTTATCCACCCCAATAAAGCCTTTTCATTCTTTCCATTTCAGAAAGAAACAGAAGCTTTGCAAACACACAACAGTTTAGGCTAAGAAATTTGAGAAAACACACACAAAGGGACATGAAATTTTAGCATAGAATTTACAGTCTATCATTTGCACCACTGAGTATGCTGTTTCTATCAGATGAGTCACCACTAAGTGTTCAGTTCAGCTCACTTTGGTGCAGTTAATTTTTATAAATGAAGATCCTATTATATTAAGAAACCAGGAAGGCAGGTCACTGGTAAGATCACATACAATATTTTGCATCATTTCAGGAAGGACTACCAGAGTTAACCTGAAGTTTACCAGCATTATTTTTTGTTTTGAAATTCCTGGGGACATAATGCCACAAGCTTTTCTCACTGTAGCAATACAGATGGAATTAGTGAAAAATAAGCTTATGAACTGCAACAAAGTAAGTACTGTCTATGCAATAATTCTGCCAGAGATCATAGGACACTTGTGCTGTACCACAGGACTAAAAATAAATTAGTTTTCCTAGGAAATTGTCTACATCAGATGTTTTTTAATTCATCTAGAAAAGCAGAACGTTGTTTGCATTACAAGAATTCATAGACATTCATCACAGCTATGCTATTTTATTCAAAATAAAGCATACTATTCCTCAACAAATATTAAGGGCATATAAACCTGGACCTTTTTTCTAAGTTTAATAATTCATAGAATCACAGAATCACAGAATCTCTAGCTTGGAAGAGACCTTCAAGATCATTGAGTCCAACTCATGACCTAAAACCTCAACTAAACCATGGCACCAAGTGCCACATCCAATCTTTTTTCAAACACATCCACGGATGGTGATTCCACCACCTCCCTGGGCAGACCATTCCAGTACTTTATCACTCTTTCTGTAAAAACTTTTTCCTAATATCCAACCTATATTTCCCTTGGCACAGCTGAAGACTGTGTCCTCTCGTTCTCTCAGCTGCTGCCTGGAGAAAGAGACCAACCTCACCTGACTACAACCACCTTTCAGGGCACTGTAGAGAGTGATAGGGTCACCTCTGAGTCTCCTTTTCTCCAGGCCAAACACCCCCAGCTCCCTCAGCCATTCCTCACAGGGCTTGTGTTCCAAGCCCCTCACCAGCCTCGTTGTCTCCTCTGGACGCGCTCCAGCGTCTCAGCGTCCTTCCCAAACTGAGGGGCCAGAACTGGACACAGCACTCAAGGTGTGGCCTCACGAGTACAGGGGAAGAATGACCTCCCTGCTCCTGCTGGCCACACTATTCCTGACACAGGCCAGGATGCTTTGGCCTTCCTGGCCACCAGGGCACACTGCTGGCTCGTGTTCAGCTGGCTGTCGACCAGCACCCCCAGGTCTCTTTCTGCCTGGGCACTGTCCAGCCACACCATCCCCAGCCTAGAATGCTGCAGGGGGTTATTGAGGCCAAAATGCAGGACTTGGCACTTGGACTTATTAAACTTCATCCTATTGGACTCTGCCCGCCCATCCATCCAACCATTCCAGGTCTCTCTGCAGAGCCCTTCTCCTGTCCAATAGATCAACACATGCTCCCAAGCTTAGTGTCATCTGCAAATTTACTAATGAAGGACTCAATACTCTCATCCACATCATCAACAAAGATATTAAACAGAGCTGGCCCCAGCACAGATCCCTGGGGGACACCACTGGTGACTGGCCCCAGCTGGGTGCAGCACTGTTCACCAGCACTCTCTGGGCCCGGCCATCCAGCCAGTTCCTGACCCAGCAAAGAGTGCTCCTGGCCAAGCCGTGGGCTGCCAGCTTTTCCAGGAGTGTGCTCTGGGAGACAGTGCCAAAGGCCCTGATGAAGTCCAGGTACACAACATCCACAGCCTTTCCCACATCCACCAGGCAGGTCACTTGGTCATAAAAGGAGACCAGGTTGGTCAAACACAACCTACCCCTCCTAAACCCCTGCTGGCTGGGTCTGACATCCTAGCCATCCTGTAAGTGCTGAGTGATGACACTCAATACAAACTGTTCCATCACCTTACTGGGTACTGAGGCCAGGCTGACTGGCCTAAAATTACCAGGATCCTCCTTCCCACCCATTTTGTGAATGGGAGTCACATTGGCCAGATTCCAGTCATCTGGAACCTCACCAGAGCCAGGACTGTTAGTAAATGATGGAGAGTGGCTTTGCAAGCTCATCTGCCAGCTCCCTCATCACCCTGGGATGGATCCCATCTGGTGCCATAGATTTATGAACATGCAAGTAGCTCAGCAGTTCTCTGATGGTCTCCTCCTGGATAACAAGGAGACCATTCTGCTCCCTGACACCATCTACCAACTCAGGAGGACAGTTATCCTGGGGACAAGCCATCTTCCCACTAAAGACTGAGGCAAAGAAGGCATTAAGCACTTCTGCCTTCTCCTCATCTGCAGTTCCTAGAGCTAGTTCCAGTACATCACTTCATGTCAATTTTTAAGAGATCAGTAGCATAGGAAAACAGAAACTTGCAAGGAAGAGATGTGTGATATATTAGAATAATACATTTTTTCCCAATTGTTGCCAAAGAATGCATATTAAAGTAAGGCTATTTTTGATTATTTATAGTCTCATTCTTCCCAGAAAATGTCTTCCTTTTAAATGAGACCATTTAGTAAAAAACTGGGATCTCATTGTTTTATGGACTACATGGACTCAGTAACCACTTCTATGAGCTCTGGGAGGTAAAGAAGAAGATTTGCAATGGTGAGGATCACTTACTGAGTTTAGATAAAGTACAGCTTTAGGTTTAAGAAGATGTAGTGAGAAAATAGAACCAATCACAAAATGTCAGATGAAAGGTCTGTCTAAGTCAGCATACTGTACTCAGTAACCCCAGTAGGGGATTCCTAAGGAAAAGTAGAAAGAAAATGAGAAATATATTTCCCAAGAATTGACACCTAGCTTTTAGTTTTTTATTCTAAAATTTCCTGACCACAGTTGACTTCTTTCTTTTAATAGCCTAGATAATTTTTTAATTAATGTATCCAATCAGTTCTGAACACCAGAAAACTTTTAGTATCTGCAACAGCCTGTGGCAAGGAATTACATAGCTTAGCTCTGTGTATGGGTTTTTTTTTTCTTTGTTTATTTTCAACCTGCCATAAGCAATTTCAATACATGTACATCAGTATTAGAGTAGCTATGGAGAACAGTCCTGACAGTTTAGGGTGTTTTTGTTGTTATTGGTTTTTTTTGCCAAAATTCACCTCTATTTTATGTTCTCTTGAATTTACCAGCACAGAATGGAGTGGCACAGGATGGTTTCTGGAGTCTTTGAAATGCCTATGTTTTGTTATTTCTCTGATAATAAATTGTTCTGAGTTGTCACATCAGTGCCATACAAAGAGTTCCCTACCTTAGATGCCACTGGATGGCAAGTCAGCTTTGAGTAGGTTATTTTTGCAGCATCATTATAAGCCATCATTGTTTTCTGCCACATTTCTGTCACCTGAGATCTCCTTTGTTAAACTACTTTTCATGTGAGTCTTTTCCAACTCATGTATGTGAGTATTTGTAAGGCATTGCTAAGATCCTCCTCAGCTATAAATTACCTTCTCTTTTGTTTGTTTTTGCCAAGATTCACCTTTTTTATTTTCTTATATTATAAATTGGTATTTTCCTAAAATTAACATTTTATTATCTGCTTTACCTATTGTGAGCACCTCTTTCATCATTTCAGTACTACCTTCAGATTTCATTAAACTACTATCAATAGCCTCTCTGAGCACTTACATAAGGAGACATTTCATAAAACTGTTCCTAATACTAATTTCCAGACAGACTGATGTTACTTGTTGCCTGTTACATTAACTGTTCTGGCTAGCTTATTACTGTAGCCCTATTCAAGATAGTTCACACTCAGATTCAGCTAGGATTTTATAGGAATTTCAATAAAATACCAAGCAGTGATTTTTTTTTATCCCTACCTTCTCTCCATCTTTTATATTTTTATCAAGAAGTAATAGAATTTCTATTGGCAAGGTACAATCCTATTTATGAATATATGCAAAACAATGGTTGTTTCTAGTTTACAGAAGAACTATTAGACATATCCTCTGATATTTTTCACATGCTGAAACACACTGAAAATCAGTACCACAGAAAATTTATTGGAGGGTAAAGTATCATTCCTGTCTAGACCTGGAAATATCTTGCCTGAGCCTAAATGCTAGACCAACTAAACCTAAATCAGCCTTAAAGCTAATTTAGTTGAATCAGTATATACTATTGACTAACAGCCTGCAACATCAATTGCAAATGAATTGCAATTTCACATTTATCTCCTAACAAATAAACTGATACAGAACAGAACTGAACCACAGCAGGTAACCCGTGGGGCTTTGAACCCCTTTCATGGCAATACTTTAAAATTTTGTTGTAATTGCAATAATGTTATCAGCTACTCTTTCCCCTTTCTTATTTATATTGTACACAGATATATAGTCCTTCCCTTCCTCTCCAGGATCAACCATCTGATTTGTGCACTCTTAGATCAGACACACACCAGCTGCCAGATGTCCATTCACCTCAATTCTCTTCTTTCCTGGCAGACTGATTCAGTCAACCTGTTTAGTGGAAGGAAACCCACTACCACTCATAAATCAATTAATTTTCTTTTTGGTTTTGATCCCATATACCAGATTCCACTGTCTTCCAATACCTGGTTTCACATAGAACCTCTTTCTACCTTCAGAGTGGATGTTCACACAAAAGAGAATTATCTACAGGGAATTTTGTGTAAAAAGGTTCCACTCACTGTTGATAGCTTAGAAGTTCTCAGGTCCCTTCAGAGCACCAAATTGATGATTTAGTGTATGAGAAAAAAATCACAGAGATTTGAGTCATCATGGCAGTAGGGTGAGATGGTGATTGCAGACCACTTCAGTTAGGCTTCAACCCTTATCTCTAACCCTACACTCCACACTAGTCCCTCAATCCAATTCTTTTCAGTAATCCCTGAAGCAAGCCCCCTACATCTTGAAACTCCTAAACCATATTCCTGTGCACTAACCTCCTAGCTCTGACCCAATTCTGACCCAGTAGCTCTAACTCCAGCCTGTTTGGCCATTGGGAGGCAGAAGATGTGCAGGGATTTTGAGGTCATGGGGAAATCCCTGCTGCCCAAATAATTTTTACACAAAATGGCCTTATTCTCTTTGGATGTGTGATTTAGGGTTCAAGTCACTTTTCTTACATTGCAGAAAAAGTGGGATCCCAGTACATAATTTCTCAAACAGAAGTGAATGTTTCCAGATCCCTTAGCTTTCAGTCTGTCACATGGGACTATACTGTCTCTACTTATTCACTGTTGATGGAAAAGAAGGCATGACTGAGTTCAGTGTTACAGAAAAAGCAATATTTTTGGAAAATACCTGCTAATCCCTCTAAAATACACTCAGCTTGCAGTGATTAACAAAGATGTGGATGAAGTAATTTCTGATGTTATATATTAAATTAATACAGCTTCTTTTTAAATTTGTTTATACCTATAAAAATTTTAAAAAGAATTTGTCTGACTTGTGATATGAAATGATCATAAAAAAACAGTTGTTCTTTCCAAACCACGGCATCTACTTCAATGCCAAAAAATATTCCTTTCCCCTTCTAAGGGATTTGAACTTCAAAGCATCATTTCAAAATATAACTAAGTTAATGGACAATGGTCTTAACATAGTGAGCGACCTAAGTAAAGAAATAGCCCCGTCATGGGAGGTCTGCAAAGAGAGTAGGTAAGTCCTCACAGAAAGTTGATATTCTTGTTATCTAAAGTACTAAGCAAACTTTTCTTCACTCTTTTTTTTTTTAATCCACTGGATCATTAATCCAAGCAGAATTTCTAATACTGCTCCTGTATCTCTAAGTGTATGTTCTTTCAGTGACTACAACTTTAAAAGACAAGAAAAATTTGAAGGGGCATATAGGAGATACACAGATATGGTGCTTAGGGACATGGTTTAGTGGTGAAACTGGAAGGTCTGATTAAAGGGTTAGCTTCAATGATCTTAAAGGTCTTTTTCAACCTAAACAATTCTATGTTCTCACTAGCAAAGTTAAATTATTTTCATAGTAACTTTCATATTGATTTTGAGTTGCAGGGCTCACAGGGGAAATTTTCAGACACTCTGCAGAAGATGGCTTTGGAAAATATGTCATTTTGTCTAAGCTGTTTACTAAAAATCTCTGGCATGTCATGATGCAGAACAGTGCTGTGAAATTTGGTGGCATTTGTGGCTTGCTATAGCTCCTCAGGGTCACAGGTCCCACATGCTCCTTAAACACTTGACTGAATTTGACAACAAATGTATCCAAATATTGTCCCAGATCTTTTCAGGTGTTACTCCTGGCTGCATCAAATTACTGAGACTGATGATACAATATCTGAGAAGAAAGCTCTCATTTCTCATATAGGAAACAACATAATGCAAATGGAAATGAGCCGTATAAGTAGAAGAGGCAATTGGACAGATGAAAATCAGGATACAAGTCAGAGAAGAATCAAGGATTTCAGTCTGAAAGGACTAAAGTCACTAAAATGTTTGAAGAACTGTGCATACGCTTTGAGAATGGTAATAAAAGAGGGAACAGTTTGATCAGGCAGGGAACAAAAGCAAGGACAAAAGGAGGGACAGTAAGAGGGATGTTGTGGATTTAACAATTTCACAGATGACTGTTGGTAGAGGATACTACAAATTGTAATCCTGACTTGAAGACAGGAACAGACTTTTTTGAGAGGGTATACCTAGATAATGGGACAACCAATAGCAGTGGTCAAGGAAACAAATATTTGTAGTAGGTTACCAGAGAATGCAGTTGGACTTGGGAGTTATTGAAGTGAAACTAAATATTTTTCAAAAACATGTGGTCCCGTCTTAGAGGGAACTCATCTCCTTTCTTGAATGAATTCATGGATAGAACTCAGTAGTTTGAGATATTCTGAAAAAGAACAGAGCAGTTAATCACAACTCTTCCATCTGGCCTACTGGTTATTAGGAAGCAAAGACACTGAGTGAATAGCGCCAGTAAGAATTTAGGCCTTTTTTTCAAAGCATTACAAGGAACAGCAAAAGGCTAAAACATACTTAGAAAGCAAAAAAATCTTCTAAATGGCTCATTTGGAACATCAGTTAACACCACCCTTTGAACATGCTTTTGGCTGTTTTTATAAAAGTAGATTTTAACAGCAATGGGGAGTATTACCAAAATATTAACATCTAATAAATACTGATCACAGCAGGAATTTTCTATTGCCATAATTACTCAAGTAAAGACTATTAGCACTGCTTCCTCCCAGCTAAAACATCAAACATCTTTTACTTAATTTCATTTGCTTCAGACACTAGTAAGTGTCAGCATCTTAATTAATTTATCCTTTTCTTTGTCCAATTTTAAATTGTTCTTTCTTCCTAGAAATTAATGCCACATCATCCTAACCACACTTGTTAAATCTCAGAACAGCAATGCATGCAGCTGTGGAGCGCTAAAGACAAAAGTGTGGGAGAATACTCAAACAAAGTACAAAAAATCAAAATTTCATTCTTTCACAGTCTCTCTGGGCCAACTGTCAACCACTGTCATTTTTCCCCCTTATATCAGGTCAGTTTTAGATCCAAAGACTGTTTTGGTTTTTGAAGTCTTAAAGGCACAAATATGTAGTCAGTATTAGTGTCATAGACTGATGATAGAATTAAAAGTGTTGTTTATTTGAACTCTGGGTGAGGCCAAAATTTTTTTTGTAAAAAACCTTTTTTTCACTCTGTTGAAGGTAGTGGTGTTAGTTTACTCCAGGAACAACCATGTCAGTATGTTCTGAGCTTTTCAGCAAGTGACACCTTTGGGAAAATTATTCTGTGTATGAAATTTTTCAGTCTTGACACTTGCAAGGGTTCAGCTGTATGCTTACTTAGAAGAAAGAAAAATCCCTAGTGCTGCTACAGACCAGGCCTGAAGCAGGGAAAAAAAAAAGGATTACTGAGTGATGGCACTCATTTTTTCCTTCCTATTCTAACACAAACTCATCTCTTTTAAAAAAAAAAAAAAAAAAAAAAAAAGTTTGTTTGTTTAAAATCTGTTATCAAACCTAAACACCTGGAAATGCATGAAATTCCAGAAATTGCTGCTAGTCTTTCGGGGTTTGTCAAGGTTGATAAAGACTTACTCCTCTTTAATTTGACATAAAAGAATTATTGTCTGCAGTTGGTATTTCACAGAATAAAACAAGATATAAGCTAACTTTCTTGATTTGAAAGAAAGTCAGTTCTAACAACAAACTAGTTCTCACATGTAGGCAGCATGGCAAATACAAAGTGAGCGGTGTCATTAATGAATGGGAATTTATGAATTCTTCAAAATCCTTTTTTTTTTTGTCTTCAAGGCAGTGATCATGCACAGTAATTTGTTGAGAACACACATAAGGCACAAGAACAAGAGGGTGTCAGAAGAAACGAGGTGCATCTTTCATGAACTTTGCACGTCTTTCTGTGCATCCACATCACTTTCTAGGACACCAGTCCTCAGTTGTGCATAAAAATATGTATGTAACTAGGTGTTTTATCAAATCTTATCACATGTTTTCCTTCCTGCTCAGTCATGTTCTATTCCTAGGGAGCAAACACTTCAAAAGGTGTACTCCCCAACTACCAAAATATATGTTCAATATGTCCAAGGCTGACCATTCTCTTCCACAACCTCAATATATACTAAGACACTAACCTGTTGCATTGCAACCTCTTCCATCCCAGGCAACACTTGTTTCTGTGATACAGAAATTTATATTAAATTGAGCATTGAATGAAATACAGAGATGAACACTGAGGTGTCTGACACAGATCATTCAAACAAATGCTTCTGTCTCTGGGCCACAAGCCCACCCTGTCCCAGCTTTGCTTTTTTTTTCATTCCTTTAGTGGACACTGGCCCAGTTTCAACAGAAGAGTGGAAGTCCAGAGCAGCATCATGATCCAGACTTTTAGGAAGCTGGAGACAGGGTCAATTCACTACAGCCCCTAGCAAGATACAGGATTTCACAGCAATTACACACTGTGTAGATTAGGACTCTTAGCCAGCCGGCCAGTGCATGATCAGCATTAACAGCAATGAGATTAACTGAAAAGTGGAAATTCTGTTGCAGAATTAGAAATTAGAAACACTGTTTACCATACACTAGCTCTCAAGACAATATTTTAGGTTGTAGATCCAAGCAGAAAAGGTTATTTCTCTGATGTTATAAAGTAGTTGTATAATTCCTACAGAGACACAGTTCCACACACTCCCTACTTATAGCTCTTAGAATTACTTTTACGCTCTCCCTGCTCTTATTAACAACTTTCTAGACCGATTTGTATTTTTAACCACAAATCACATTTGCATTTGATGCAAATGATATTTGCCTCATGTAGCTGCTTGTGTTGACCCTTGTAATATTGTTGTGGAAATGCACAAGAAATCTTTAAAATCACACTGGCAGTAATTCTGTATTAGTTACAGTAGTATTTTTCCCAGCTGGAGAAGTAGAAGAAATAATCACCTTATCTTTACAAGTATAAAGAGCATTACAAATGCAGTACCTTTTGTTACTGAAACTACTTCTAAATCTAGTCAATTCAATATCAAAGCATTGTAGAAATTACCAGACACACTCTCTTTAAAAAACTCACCATCTATTGCCTTTGACCCTTCAAAAATGAGTAAATAAAACTGAGATGCAGATGCAGAGAGACCAATTAAATTTTTATAGCATCCAAAAGGTGAGAAGGGATAAATTGAATTCAGATACCCTCTGAATGGAAAATAAAAATGTTGCCATTCAGGGAATATCTACATTCAGTATTTTTTAAGATAAAAACCATAACTAATCACCATAAATAGAAAAATGAGATATTATAAAGTAAACTGAACAGAAAGGTCGCAGCACCAGAAAGGAGACACTTCTGGTGCAATTTTTGCAGAAAAATCTGTAGAATAAGAAAGGATTCAGTTAATAAATTATATTTAAATTTCACTTAATTTTTTCCTTTAAGAGACAAAAATGCAAGCACTGTGTAGCCATCAGACAAAACCAGCTAGTGCATGTGAGCATTCAGTTCATGCAGAGAATGACTTTTGTCTACAGCAGGCATGGCAGTACAGTGCACATCACACTCTATTCTAGGAACTGTTGCAATAGAGCCTCCAGGCTCTCCCTTGAAAGGAAACCAAGAAACCAAGACACATAAAGATTTTTTGCTGATGTAACACTTTTAACAGAATACATCAGGAATAGTGTTTTGGTTTTTTTTTTGTTTTTTTTTTTGGTACTCCAGCTTTGATACTGAGCATAGGCAAAGAAAAGTGTCAAAGAGAAGTAACTGGTGAAGTTTTCAGTACTACACTGGGCTCCCAGCTCTGCCTAGTCAACAATTTTGGGGCCATTCTATTCTTACATACTTGCTTAATGTGGATTGTTTATACTCTTGCCCCTCTTCTTGAACACCAAGTTGCTCAGCTGATGCCCATTTACTTCCCTGGCAGCTCTTACATAGCTCACCCTTTTCCATTGGAGCCATTACTATTTCTTACCTCCAGAGCAGAGCTAAGGACCTATCAAGGCTTCCACTGACAAAAGCAGTAAAACTTATCCTGATCTTTGCCAGAATAAGAGCTGGATGCTAATTACAGACAGTTTTTCTGCTGCAGTTCGTTCCAAAGGAACTACATGAAAAATGGTAGTGAACAGAAAAGAAACTAGGTCTTATAATAATGGTGTACTCTCAAGAGCTTAGGGCACTCAGGAATCAGAAGACCACTGATTGCAGCTATTTTTCTTTTCACTTATCCCTCACAACCATCTTCCATCCATCCTTATAGCTGTTCAGAAGGCTGTGGTGTAGAGTGTGGATTTGTGCCAAGGGTTAAGCAGGGCGCATAAGGTAGCACCTCTGAATTATCTCCAGGCTGTGATTCTTTAACTCCTTAGCAGCTCTGACAGCTGTCTTGTCAGTTACCCTGTTTCTTTTTCAAGCTCCTATTCACCAGGAACTTCTCAGCCAACCAACTCAAGGAATGAAAGCTGTGAAACCCTGTCACTTCAGCCCACTGTGTTGTTTCCATTGGCCAACAATGATAGGGATGGAAATTAAATTCTGTTTATTTCTTAAATTATTTAAAGGTATTTTATTGTCAGGTCTACTTTCATTTTAAGTTTCCAAATCCTGCCTCAGTATTTGTTGTTAGTTGTGTGTTTCTGTAAACAAGTCTTATAAAAATTTCTGCAAGTAGTTGTGTAAGCTGTGTTTGCACAGCTGCCCACCCAACAAACTAAACACGAGTGATCATCTTTGGTGCTGAAATAAGGGCCAATTCTAACGATGCATTTGATAACTTATAACCATAGCATGGCAGAAACAAGGTGAACAGCTACCATAATTTCATCCCCTTGAAGAAAAAGAGCTTCATAAATTATTCTTCAACTCCTATCTTCAAACCAGGAAATTAATTATAATATTATAATATAAATTATTAATAATTTATACAGCTATGTATGGTTGCCATACTTGGCAGTTCAGCATGACTTCATTTGCATTAGTTACTAAATATTAAATATTTTTTTTTTTGTCCAATAGTTTAACTCATTGCTTTTCTGCACTGCCCTCTATTCCTCCCTAATTATGTATCTGTGGAGACAGAAACACAGCTCCTATTTGATCCTGTGATATCCTGTATTTGGTCTGTATTGTGTGGCTTCAAATGCCAGACACAAGCTCTTTCCTTTTTAAATACAAATCTATCTTCTGAAATTTTTTATCTTGAATATGAAAGGGAGCAAAACCACTACCCAAGCAATCAATGACTTCTAAAACTCTAAGGTCCTACTATCTTGACTGGACACATACACGGATAGGTGCTATTCCAGAAAAGACACTTCTTTCCAAAAATGTTGAAAGATTGTTCATTCTAAAAAATTGTAAGAATTCTTTAAATGCATATATTTTTAGTCTATAAGAAATTGTTATAACTTTTAAGAATTCATACTTTAAAAAAAGGAGATTTTACTTTAATTTCCTGCCATTTTCTGTGGATTAAATTAAGAAAATGTGAATCCTTACATATTCAGTGTCAAGCTTTTTATGGTCCATAAATTAAGGGGGTTTGGTGTTCTTCCATGATCTTTGTTTAGAACAAATTGAAGTAAAAACTAGGTTTCACAAACAATAGAGATAGAAGTGGTATCGTGTGGATCTCATAATTGGAATTTTATTCCTTTCATGTCATGCACAGAGATGTGGAGAGAGGCCTGAGGAGAGATAAATGAATTGTACAATAAAAATGAAAATAAAATTTCTATCACCATTGCCACCAGCCTAGGTCTCAGTTTTCCAAGCTGATGTTTCTCTATGGTGTCCCCATTGTTTTCTAACATGGGGCTGTTCCAGGCAACAATGGTACAAGAAAGGTGAGGAAGGGACAGATTTCAACACTCTACATGACAAAACATACCAGATAAGTAACTTCAGACAAGCAAGGCAAATGTTCCCATGTGCACACAAAGATTCTTTGCTCAGCCCACAGCTCTCTGAGCCACACACCCAAATCTCCTGTTCAGCCCCACAAGTTTCACAGAAAGGCTCTGGGTGCTAACTGGCATTGTTGTACTTGAGTAAAACAGGCAGCTGAGCATTCTTAATACTTTTGTATGGTAACACCATGAGGGCAAAAGACACCTCATGCTCTTGAAGCACAAGTCTAGGTCACAACCCTTTTGCGTGGTTTTGACATAGGGCTAAATTTACGTTACTGAACTTTCCTGTATATGAATACTAAAAATGCAGCTGATTGATGGCATATCTATACAGGAAAAATAATGTCTGCTAAGAAATTTACAGAGGAAGAAAGAATTTAGATAGCACAGTGATATCTAGCCTCAATAAAAAGTTGCTACACATAACATACTGGTAAAGTTAGAGAGGCACTCTGCTAGCTTTGGTAGAACAAACACAATGGATGTCAGTGCAGCCAGAATGCAACACCTTAAAAATCCTCTTTAAAGCAGTGTTTCTTTAATCAAACATTAAATGTGGGATGATAAAAATTCTGAAACAAAGTGACTAAAATGAAATGGATTGGGGTGAAATGAGGAGCAGTGAAATGGACTGAACCTTGCCAAATTGATCCTCATTGAAGTCATAAGATGCATCCTATCAAACCCAGTCTGAGATGGATTGGCTCCATGCCTGAGACAAGTCATTGCTTTTGTTAATGCAATGATTCATGTGTAATAATAACAGTGAGCACTTACACACTGTTTATATTCATATTTCCCAAAAAAGCTTTATAAACATTAGTCATTTACGTTAGAAAACAAGCATCCAAAGGAAGTGATTATTAGATAAATGCCTGAAGAACACAACCTAGAGGTATTTTCTTTAACCTTTTCTCATGCTTTGACTTTCACATACTTCTAACATAAATCTCTGCTGGAAAACCATTCAGATAATTACTGTGAATCACTGTTTACAAGTTTATTTTTCTACTTCAGCTGCAGAAGTGAACCATTTAAAAGACAGTCTGTCTTACCCCTTTTCAAAAAAAAAAAAAAAACAAAACAGAGTTGTTGCATTTAAACAGCATCAAAGGACAAGCAATGGGTGACTTTGTGTAAGGTGGCTTCATTCAGAATGCTGTTGCTGTCCTAGATGGCCTATACCTCTCTAAGCACAGCCATTTAGACACCAAGGTAAACTTATTTAACAACAGAACAGGATGTTTCTGCTCTATGTTTCTCACTGCTCTCAGGCAGCTATTTTCAAAATGTTCATATTTAGAGAAAAAAAAATACTGCCAGTTTTACAAAAGAGAATAAGTAGCTTGATTAACATTTGATAAAAGTTTGACTACTATTAATAAGAGCTTGGTGGTGGAAGGTCCTTCTTTGAAATTAATTCTGCTACTTTTCCAGAGGCTTGCTTTAGTGGACAGCAGCTACACAGTGAGCTATGTCCTTTGTGCTCCTATATATCCATCAGCTGCTTCTTCCTCAAGCCTAGCACCTTTGCATTTCCTCAACTGTCCTCTCCCACTAGCACCAATCTTACAGGTTTCTGGAAGGAGCTGGAAGTGCTGCCTTCAGCAAGGAAGTGCCACACACAAGTCACTGTAAGAGCAATGGGGAACCCTCCCAGGCTGCATGATTTATTCACAGATGTCCATATCAAAGGCACTGAAAGGAATGATGAGGGTGTGTTTTCCCAAGGTGTAAAAACAGACTAACAAAACCAGAACATTTCATCAACTGCCAAAAATGCAGTACTCTCTTCCAAGAACACCCTGTACCTCAATTTAGATGCTGTTGAGATTATCTGAATAACTGCTAATGATTTTGGTAATTCCAGGCTCATATACAAACAAGAGCTCCTGAGCAGTTGCTTACACAGTTTTGTTAGCTTCCACTGGACTAGCTGGGCTGATAAGGGGCTCACTTCAGCTGCTCTAAATCAAAATTCAGACCCAAATGCCTGAAATGAAAGCCATTACTGAACTGTAAATACTGTCACTCTCCTGAAAATATCATTAACTCTTCTTAATGTTTGAAAATACATAATTTCCCTTCTTCACTATTTTCCATTGACTCCCCCAACATCTCTTGCAAAATGTCAGCATTCTTCTTCAATGACAGCATATATTTTTTACAGTGTTTGATGTCTTATTGCTGTATTACTTAATTGATTGTTTTCTTAAAAAGAAACTGTATTGACCTTTAAGAATTAGGTATGACAGACATAAATGTAAACAGCCTCCTGCCCTTCTGAAGCAAATGCTATTTTTTCCCCTTGTCATTTAGTCTCTCTTCAGTTTTCTCTTGTCAGTGTAATTCTTAGATTCTTGTCCCAAGAGAATAACAGTTATGCAGTCAAGGTGTTTCTGGCACAGACTTTGTTTTTCAGATACAAGGCAGATTAAAATATTAAATTAACCAGCTTGATTATCACAGAATCAAAAAATTGAAATATGCCTCTAATATCAAGTCCAGCTGTTAACCCAGCACCACTAAGTCACCACTAAGCCATGTCACTAAGTGGCACATCTACCTGCCTTGCAAATACCTCCAGAGTTGCAGTTGGCAATTCCACCACTTCCCTAGGCAACCTGTTCTAATGATTGAAGAAATTTTCCTTAATATCAAACCTAAACCTCTCCTTGTTCAAGTTGAGGCCATGTCCTCTGGACAAATTGCTCATTACTTGGGAGAAGACCCCACCTATTTACAACCTCTTTCAGGCAGTTGTAGAGTAGTAAGAAGGTTCCCTCTGCCTGAGCCTCCTTTTCTCCAGGCTAAACACCTCCAGCTCCCTCAGCTGCTCCTCATAGAACTTGCGCTCCAGACCCTTCCCCAGCTCCCTTCTCTGGATATGCTCCAACACCTCAATGTCCTTCTTGTAGTGAGGGGCTCAGAATTGAACACAGAATTTGAAATGTGGCCTCCTTGTCCTTCTGGCCACAGACACAAGCCAGGATGCCCTTGGCCTTCTTGGCTACCTGGCACACGCTGGCTCATGTTCAGCCACTGTTGATCAGCACCCCCAGGTCCTTTTCCAGTGGGCAGCTTCCCAGCTGCTCTGTCCCCAGCCTGTGGCACTGCCTGGGGTTGCTGTGACCCAAGGGCAGGACTCAGCACTTGGCCTTGCTGAACCTCATACAACTGGCCTTGGCCCACCGATCCAGCCTGTCCAGATTCCTCTGCAGACCCTTCCTACCCTCCAGCAGATCAACATTCCTACCCAACTTAGCCTTGTCTACAAACTCGGTTGGGGTGAACTCAATCCCCTCATCCGGTTTTTCAATAAAGATATTAAAGAAGACTGGCCCAAATACTAAGCCCTAATGGGAAACACCACTTCTGACCTCCTACATCATAATTAATGAGGGACTAACTGTATATTCTGCCTCTTTTTTTTCTGTGTAATTTTGCCAAATCAAGGGTACATTTATCCATTTCTAATCCACAGTCCTACCAGCTTGGAGACTTAAAGCTGTTGCTTGCTTTTCATCTACCATAATGCATATTCCTTATAGAGGAATTATGCATTTTACTCATGATGATCATCCTCCAGAAACTTTAAACTACCAACAAAAGGCTGAGAGTTGGTGTTGTTCAGCCTGGAGAAGGCTCCAGGGATACCTTACAGCAGCCTTCAAGTACTTAAAAGGGGATCACAGGAAAGCTCGAGAGAGAATTTTAACAGGAGCATGTAGTGATAGGATAAGAGGGAATGCCTTCAAACTAAGAGGGTAGGTTTAGATTGGATATTAGGAAAAAACCTTCTGATGTGAGGGTGATGAACTGGAACAAGTTGCCCAAAAAAGCTGCAGATACCCCACCCCTGGCAGTGTTCAAAGCTGGATAGAGCTTTGAGCAACCTGGTGAAGTAGAAGGTGTCCCTGCCCATGGTGGGACACTGGTACTAGATGACCTTTAGGATCCCTTCCAACCCAAGCCATTCTATGATTATTCAGTCATTTTCTTCTGCATTTTGTGCTTTCTATAATTCTGAAAGGCACTGCTAAAATCACTAACTAAAGCTGCTAAGAATCTAATTTAAAATTCATCTCAACTATAAAAATCTTAGGATTTAGACTTCTAAACCTTCTAAATCTTAGGATTTAGAAGAAATAATCTTATTTTTATACATTGTAAAAAACTGGTAGCCTGTATTAGGGAGTGATATTTTTCTACAAGTTTTGACAATCTATTGATGTTCATTTTTTTTTTTTTCCTTAAGTCTTACAGGAATGCCTATATTTTCTCTTAATAATCCAAGACAATACAAACAGGTGAAGTCATGTTTATGCCTCAGTTATAAATGACTGACTCATCATACAACAAAAACCTGCCCTTTCTTATCTCATTAGCTGATACAGAGATAATTCTAAAAGAAATTAATTGACAGGCAGCCCAGCCTTCTTCTACCAGGGCAATTCCTGCATCTCATTTATCCTAATCTATGACTTCTCCCAAAGAATGGCTGCTTCCAAGATTTCTACAGCCAGACTCCTATACTCTCTCTCTTTCTCTGGCCACCCATCCTTTGTAATTTCCTAACACAAGAACAATCATACCAAGAATACAGAAGTTAGGATTCTGATCTTGGAAGGCAAAAATGGTCCAGTGAAAATCCTTCTCATTTGCCTTCTGGTTTCTCAGGGTATGTTTGCAGTTCTTCAAATTGCCTTCGGCAAGACTTTTATTAATATTATTTTAATGAAAGAAATTTTAAATCCTGTAAATAACAACACAGAATGTATAGAAAGAGCCTTTACTACCAAAAGAGTCAATAAAAACTTTCACAGAATAAAGAGCTTTTCCCTGAGGCGATGGGCCCACCATGTAGGCTTTAAATGGCTGCTTGACTCTTAGAAAGCATTGGCTTATAGCAACTAAAATTCACATATTAACTCTTCATATTAACTACCAGAAAGGGTATAAATAACAAAACACAATTATACTGCTCTATTAATATATAATGCAACCATAAACATTCAGAAAAAAAAGATACAGGTAACTACAAGATTTGCAGAAAAAGGCAGCAATATTTAACAGAAATGAGACTTATGGCGTAGTTTACAATTGGGAAGGTTTAAAAATATTATAAATCCTCTGCCTGCAAAAGAAACACATCTAATACATCTTAACAGGGTTTGGAGAATATAGAGAATGGCTATTTCTTGAGTTTTATAAACAACAGTATTAGAAATTACCAAGCCACAAATTTAAGAGACAACAGAATACCTTTTTGGGGCCGGATATTATTTACTTTTGGATCTACCAAAAGTGTAAATAAAACCACTTTTGCTAGGTCTCATCACAACTATTAAGAATGGTACCCCAAATCTGATCTCCTCAGTAAGTTCCCAGTACACCATGGAACAAAATTTGAAATGGCACACTGGGGGAAAGACCGTAATACACTTCTTCAGTTCTTTATGTCTCTGACATAGAAAGGTACAGCTGATCATTGGCATGTAGAGGGTTCAGCTTTATCCATATTTGTACTGGAAAAGACTCGGTGGCCAGCTCTTCACCCAGAAGCCCACCTTTCAAGAGTCTTGTACTTATATGGAACTATTGAGGCCTCTTTTATGGGATAAAAAACAGCAGCAGCAGCACTCTATTTGAAACCCTCAGTGGCTATTGAATAACATTTTCATTGCAGCAGAAATTCGAGAGAGCAATTTACTTCACTGAGCTTCCTTTCTTTTAAAAAGGTTTCCTTTTTGAAGGTTTTTATCTCTTAATCTAGTATCATACATTCTGTGCTAACCAGGAAATACTATGTATAGATTTTCAAATTAGAATTTTTGGATACATGTGTTTAGGATTGAAGGAGAGCTTTTCACTGGACCAATTACTCAGTGAAGCCAATGGTAAAGATAGAAAAGCTTATATATATATATACACACTATATAGATAGATAGATAGATAGATAGATAGATAGATAGATAGATATACACTATATATATAAATATATAATAGCACCTTTGCATGGGATTTGGAGCTAGGACTGGTAACAATTTATAATGATAAAATACATCGTAGATATATCTAAGAGTCTGTGATTCCACCACAGACAAAAGATGCAGAGTATATACAGCAGAAAAGATGATGTCAGTTTTCCATGCCAGGAGACGATTTCCTGGATTAGATGATTAATTGCATTAGCAAAGCATCTTGCAAAAAAACAAAGCCTGTGGGACAAAGAGCCATTCTGACAGGAAAGAGCTCGGCACAAAGGTGACAACATACATTGATCAGCATATCAATATGAATTTGTCAGTCATATAAACCTGCAATGCCAGGTTGCACTTTGCTTTACAAAAAGAAGAGTTTGTTCTTTTCAAACAAGAGGTGACAGCAGTGAAAAATACTGTTGATTGCTGCAGAATAATGGCAGTTGTCATGAGGGAGTTGCAACTGGATAAAAAAATCCTTTTTTAATGCCTATATTATCAAAACACAATTTCCTGACAATATGACCCTGGGCTGCTGGTAAAGAGATGCCACTAGCGGGATAGTTTGCAAAAAAAAACAGCCTCCAGTGTACAATGAGAAATTCCAATATGTACTTTGGTCCTGAATCAAGACAAAAATATTAACACAGAACTGGAGATTTTTTTTTTTTCTCAAGTGGGAATTCTCAAAAGGTTAGATTATAAAAAAAAAAAAAAAAGCAAACAATTAAAAACCCACCCCCATGCAAAATGCTTTGCAGTATTTCACAAAAGAAACAATTTCCACAGTCTGCAAGTCGAATGCTTTCATTTGGAGTCTGGAGACATGAGAAGCATCTGGACTCGGTGGTAATGGAAGATGAATAAAATTCTGCTGCTGAAAGACAGGGGCCTAAACAAGGCTGCTCTGTGTTGACAGATGAAACTGCATCCATCACTATGGATGCCTGTCGAAATTCATCATTATACAAGCCTTCATATAACCACAGACAAAAGCAGTGTTTCAGTCCTTCCTCCTCTCCCTCATCCCCCAAACAATTTGGTTCAGTTTCCAATTATCTTCAATGCTTTCTTTCCAGTCACCTATTCCAATCTGCTATTCAGTGATTTTTCTTTTACCCTTTAGTCATTTCTTTGGATTCTCTCTCTCCAGTTTTCTCTCTTTTTGTAGTGAATGTAAATTGGTTTTCCTAGCTGTCATTGTCTACTTCCACAGGTTCAGATTCCAACTGCCCCTTGCTTTTCCTTTTTGGGTATCCCACACACTAACTCAGTAAGGAACAAGAACATGAAGGAAAAACACTGCTTTGCAGCAGGGAACATTAGTCCATCTTTCTAAGACAGCCATATTTCATTAGGGTAATGCTGGAATTTGTACACCAGCCCAAGATTTCCCTGTCTTTATCATCCATAAAAGAAAATGTGTGCTCTACAGCAGGAGAGATGGAGCGCCCTATCATTTCCACATAAAAGTGCCCTTTAATCCATTAGATAAAACCCTGAATACATGAAGTCAGACACAAGAAATTAGTTTCTTCAGCCTACAAATGCTACCTCTACACATAATTCCTACCACTACAAATTCTACTCAATAAAATTAGATTATCTGAACAATTTAGGGAGACAACAAACATTTTATCAACACCCACCATCTGGTTTTAAAAGAACAAAAGATTTATAAAATAGCTTCAATCTCCAGTGCTTGCTGCATGAGAACAAATTATTTTCAGACAATAGCCTGAAGGGAATGTAAGGGATTTAATCAAAAGATTTTTTTTTTCCTGTCTGCCTTAGGAAAAGTAAGGAAGACTTACATTTTAATTTTTACAATTCCAGTTCCCTGACCTCCTTTTATAGTCTTTTTATCAGCTACTCTCTTGTAAGAGCAGGCAAGGTTAGTTGCATGTGTTTTTTTACAGTGAGGCTTAGTTTCTAAGTTTATAATTCCATAGAACTCGTTTTTATTTGTCACGTATTGGAGTCAAACATCTTATTCAACCATAAGACACAAAAATTATCTTCAAAACATCCTTGTCTGTATTTGCTTATGTGAACAGGGGTGTGCACACGTGTGAAAAATTCAGGCTGTGAGCCACCTCCTTTGCTGTTTACCTAGACAGGAAAGGCTGTTCATCTTTATTTTAAAAGAAATCCAGTAAAGCTAGAAAGCATTTTAGCAAGATATTGCTACCTGCTGCCAACCCTAAATGAATGGTATTCTTCAAGGAGAACAATGTTGTTGCCAGATTAATATGATTAATTAAAATGCCAGAGGATGGAATACCATCACTGTCAACACAATGACACATTACAGGTGCAGACACACTGTCAATCCACCTGCCTTGAATCTGGCATCAGGAAAGCAGCAGCAAGGCTATCTACTGATTTTTTATCATTTCCACATAAAAGTTGTTTTTTTGTTCTAAAACCAGCAATGAGGATCAGAAGTGTCCTGTTACTTGAGAATTAATAAAAATAATCTTAGAAGAGCATGATAACAAAAATCTAACTACCTTCTCTGATGTTCAAAAGTTATTAGTCACCAAATCTAAATGCTAATTCTTGGAGCCAAATTAATAAGATGCATTCTTTACAAATTATATTTAGTTTCTACATTTTGCTTTCACGCCTCTCCCTCCCTCTTTGCTACTGCTTCTTCAAAACTCATCTAGTGATATATGTCATCCACAAAAAATAAATTAGCCTAAGTCATTTCACCTCAGAAAATTAATTGCCTTCCTTTCTGTTGCCTTACAATACCTCTGGAACTTGCTGAGTTATTGAGAAAGGTTAGGTCACTTGAACTCTTGTTCTCACTTAAATAACCTCTTTCAACATGAATATAGAAAATCGAATTAATAGGAACTCCTTTGTAAATATATGTCATAGCAGAAATAAGATAGTGCAGTGGTTTGCAGAAAAGGTGCAAGAGACTGACTTCTTGAAGCCACAAATTGAATTTTACTGATATGCAAGTAGTTGCTTTTCCTTTCATTCCAATTCCAAAGGAAGAAGAAAGATCACACAACTGAGAAACAACCTTAATATTAGGGAAAAGGAAAAAAAATACATTGGACAACAATAAACTTTCAGTAAAAAAAACTAGTTCTTAAGACACAATAATTTCAGTAATAGGCTCCAAAAAAGTTAACATAGGTGATTCATATGTCATTTTGGACAAATAAATTAATTATTTCACTGAACACCAACTAACTAACAGAATTTTCGGCTTAAGAAACTCTAAGTTTAGAAATAGAAGGTGTGTGATAAAATGTCATAAGAATACCATAACCCTTGTGCATTAGTTTTGAAAATAATTTCTTTTTCACTGACAGTCACACAGGCAAAAGCACAAGATAAGACATTGTCACCACTTAAGCCACAACAGTGGTTTAAAATGTGGAAAAGCCAAGTTCAGATCTCCTTCCCACTTTTATCTCAGATAAAAAATTTGGATTCTAAAAAAGGCAGGGCACAAATCAGGTTACAAAACACAGAACAGAACACAAGTGGTATTGCACATTTGAAAGAATAGCTGAGAATATTTTCATTTTATCCTTTACTTACCATGCAAAATAGCTATATTACAAGACAAAGGTTTGCTGTGTTGCCAAAGGTTCTCTCCTGTATTTATTACACATTAGCAGATACAGCTTTTCTAAATTATCATATGCCTACTACATAAGCAATTACAAAATTCCCTTTACTCTGATCCTGCTCTAGCGCTTAGAATGTAAATTAATTTTTCATCAAAAGTCATAAGAGCATAGTAACATCATGTGTAAATTTGTACTTTTTTCCCTTTTTTTTTCTTGCACAACAAAGAGCAACCAACTATTTCTATGCTGACAGAATACAGTTTCATGCAAATATTCCAATTATTTTTCTAAAGTAGATTAGATGATATTTTATTTGTTAGAAATACTGTCTAGATAGTATTTTAAATCTTTGGATTTCCTATAGTGCTTTATATGAAGACTGATCCATAAAAATTTTATTTTAGTTAAGGAAAAAAAATATAGAATGTTCTTTTGATACCACAATGATAAGATATCTCATGTTATTAAAAAACCAAGTCGAAAAGCCTATCTGTTTTTCTTTTCAGGCAGTGAAACACAGATGAGTCACTGATGCTCTGTAAATAACATGGGCAAAGCTATCGGAAAATCTTATCTTGTTTTCTGATTTTACTCAGCACTGAATTACTGCAGTTCCATTCATGCCTTTTCAACTTGCTTGAGATCTTAAAACATGCATTTTATTATGTAAGAGTATGTATGTAAATTGTATGCAATATATGTGTTTATCATATGTAATATATGTATGTAACTGAATAAGTAACTTCGAGAGTCAGAAAAGTCACCAATAAAATCCCCCTTAATCTGGATGTTTGTAAGGAAACAAACTGCTGGAAAGAGCCCTGTAGGAGACAGAGGAAATGGTTTTGCCAGTAGGTGTCTTTTTGATTGACTTCAGTGGACTTGCAATTTCAGGTGGCTACAGCAGCTACCCATTAATTTCAAGGCCATAGGTTCTGAGCCTGCAAGACCCAATCCAACACATTCTGATTTATGTATAAGTCTCTTGTTAAATGTAACTTTTTTTAAAGTTATTAAAGCAATTTAAAAGAAGAGAAGAATATAGGCAAACATGTATTCAGTGCACATATAGAAGTCAGTTCATCTCACCTGCAACATTAAACAGGCACTTGAGAGGTTGGAGAAAGAAGAAAGAAAGAGGTGCCTGGATTTACAATTGCAAATAAATTGTGTCCCACTAGAGAAAATAGAGAATGCATAGCAGCCAGGAAAAACAAGTATCACTTAAGGTTCCCCACTAATTTGTGTCAAGGACTGTCACAAAGAATGTAAAGAGGAAAACAATAATAGCAGGAAAGAAGACTAATCACAATAACCTAAGAAAATGTTTATTACACCATGGTCCATCTCCCTTTGCCTTTACCTCCTCTCCAAATATACTGCTGTCAGCTAGAAGAACCACTTGAATCCACTTTGTCTCTTCCAAAAAATTGCTAGTATCACACTTTGTATAATGTATTTTCCTCTCAAAGCCCTAGCTGACCAGGAAAGCAAATGAATAAGAATTACTTTTCACAGAACGACTGTGCCCTACAAATTACATTTTGGCACAGGCACCTGACCGTGCCAGCAATTTAGCACCTTCTGTCATGTCCTATGTGTGGCAGGTAAAGGAGAGATAAGCTATGCTGATGACAATGGAAAACACATATATTTAGCCTTTCAGGAGGATCAGGAGAACAAACTTTCAAGGGCTGAAGAAATCTTTCATTGGGGAAGAAAAAAGTTTTCTCATCCAGAATATGTGAGTATTATCTGAAATTCAAAATAGCTTTCATTTCTATTTACTGCTTGTTTCTCATAACTAATCTTTAGACATATTGAGTTTTATTTTATTCTAAAAATAGTTCAGCAAAGTTGCATCTCAGCATCATATTCCAGAAGAAAACTTGTCTCTAATCAGTTCTTTGGCTCTGATTTTTCTCACCCTTTTGCCCCCCATAGCCACGACGAAGAGCCACACAATATCTTTCTGGTTTTGGTCTTTCCCCTTTGCTGCAACATCCTTACTTGCATGCTTGTGAAGCTGCTAAATATCCTGCTGAGTCACTTGTAGTTGGTGACAGGAACAAGACTTTTGCATTCATAAACAATTATCAGAAACCAAGTTCAAACTTGGTTCAAGTCTTACAGATGTGTTTTAAGCTACACAAATAAAAGCAAACTGTTCAAAATCTAGGTGGTTTGGCACTGTCATGACAGCAGCACAATGCAAACACACAGACATGATAAATAGGACAGTGCTGAGCATCCTTAAATTGCATAAATTCTGCTGCCCTAGCTAAACCTTTTCATGACTGACTGATGAACAGGAGCTATCAAGGCTGAAAAATAAAAAAAAAAAGCTCCTGCTGAAGGATCATTTCTTGCAGCAGGGCACTGGAGGAAGGAGGCAGGGAAAGAGGTTATTAGGCTAAGCCTAATCAAGCAAGCAAATCCAAAACCAAGAGCAAACTTCACAATGCCCTCTGTTCTATATACAAAAGAAAGGACAGAGGACAGGCCTTGTGAAACACCTTAATGATGCAGTTATTGCTCATGCTATATAGAGATACTATGCAGGCTGCTATTTTACCACAAATCCCTACTTGTGTAATAATGATGATATTCTCTGTCTCTCATTCTCACAGCACACAGAAAAATTTAGTGGAAGAATAATTTCCAACAAAAACTTTAAGTACATCAGAAGACCTGTAGAAAATCCAATCATAATCATATCTCATAAATGAGATTTATGAGATAATATAATCTCATAAATAGCTAAGAAAATAATAACTTCTAAATCTACCTTCTAGACAAGATGCTAAGTCAGGAGCTTCACTTCTGCTCTGGCTAAGTAGAAGCCAGCTAAGTTGCAACTGTGAAAAAACAGCTTCAAACTATATAACACAAAGGAAGAAGTAGAGACAATCACAGCTACTTTTCTGTTCACACTTTGGATATTTCTTTTCGATTTCCTAGTGTTTCTGTGAAGCTGAGAATGGGGAGCTGCTAATAGTGACAAGTTTAACCACAGTTTAAAAGTACAAAATGCTTTGACACAGGCACAAAGCAGCAGTCAGTGGAAAAGCAAAGGAGCAAATGACCATCAGGAAACAGCAGATAGCAGGTGGCCAGAAGAAAGTCACTCTAAAATTGAGTAGCCTTACAGAGTGGAAAATTAAACATTTCCACTGCAAATATGCATAAACTGGAATGGCCAAAAGTCAACATAAGAAATCACATGCCTGTAACAGTTCTGAAGGAAAACACCACCACAGTTACCCTCCATGGTCTATGAGAGACTGAAAAAAACCACAGATCTTTGTCTTTTGTACTACTCCTTTGCAAAAGGTGCATCCCAGTCAGGCAGATTATGCTACTCAGAAGTTATTAATACAAATGTTTTTACCAAAGTTGCTGTGGAACATTTTTGAGAAACTCAATGATGATGGCCTCCAGCTGACTAAACTTCAATCAGTACATGTGCAACCAATGCAATTTTGATGGAGAAGCACAGCTAGCATCACTCTGTATGTGAATTTCCTCTGTAGGTAAGATCTATTTAATGACTGGCTGCCTAACATCTTTTCTTATCTAGTTAAATAAAATGTTAGCAAGGCAGATCACCCTATTTTTTGCTGTAGCCCTTCAGATGTAGGAGAATCTGGTTTTGCTCCAATTGATTGTACCAAACTACTTCTCTGTGGTTTCAGTAAGAATGAAAGCTAGAACACAGAGAATTTATTCTAGCAAATTTTTAGTCATCTCCAAGAGGAGTCATAAATATTCCCCATGGGAGACTGATCCAGCTGCCCAACATTTGTCCTGTGCTGTTCAGTTTTCCACTTCTCAAAACAAAACAACTCCAGATATTCAGCCACTTCTGCCAGTTTCAGATACATGCTCCAGGCTGATAACATCCATCTTACTGAGCAAATGACTCATTAAAAAATCTAGGTTGTCCTTTTATGCTAATGATACCCCACAGTTTTTCTTCTCATGTATGGGGGAGAAGGGATGAGGAAGGGTATAGTGTATAAAAATTTCCCAACAGGGATGGCTTATTTCCTCAGTGTACCTCTGAAGAGGAAGATAGAAACAATGACACTTTGATTTCTACACTGCAAAGCTGACACTCCTGTGTTGGTGGCCTGACTGACGTTTCACAAACACAGACTACAAAAGCTTCCTGATTTCTGTTTAAAGTAAGTCTCAAGGACTCAGTTTACCTATTCTTCTGCTAGAATAAGGAAATGTTGCCTTGTACTGTCTTCTCACATTGTGACTAGGAATGCATTGAGAACAAATTCCCTTGTGGGCATTGTAGGTGAAAGACACATGGGAATGGTCTCTCCTGAACACCTGGAGTGCAATGGCAAGCAATTTTTTCATGACAAAGCTAGAACAAGCTTCATTCCAGAACGAGAAATTAGTCTTCTGCTTTCAAACTCAAAATTCAGTCCCTAGTTTGCAGCACTACTGGATATTGCACATTTTTCATAGAAACCTGAGACAGAATTTACACGTGTGACCAGAATGGGATTCCATGAACAAGTGGTTCAAACACAGATCCTTTATGTTCCCATACAGAGGAAGTTACCACAATGCTCTACAGGACTCTGCTCCTGTATGTTTGCACTCTACTGCACACTTGTCAGTACTGTGTGCTAGAAATAAGGTGCCTGTTTCTCTGCTGAAATGAAGGAAAAAGAATAATAGAGCTGAGATTGGGAGAGGTGGATGGAAGCAACAGAAGCATGTGGGACACTTGTACAACTGGTGTGCCAATGTGAAAAACACATCCACTTAGTAAAAGGCTAAAGTCTGGAGCTCCTAGTTTGGGCATAGAGGTGGAATGACATAGGGCACAGGGCTGGGTTTGTACTCTCTGGTTTACAGCCATATGAAAATCTTGAGTGAAGCTGCTGGAATTAAGAGCTGAGTGTCCAACTCTCTGCTATAACTAGTCAGTTCATTGTTCCTCACTCTTTGGAACCACCATTTGAATTCTTTCATCTCTCAAACTCACAGAGATTGTCTACTATGCCTTTCTTCAGGCTTGCCTCCAGGGAGAGGAAGAAAGAAGAGGCAGCTGAAGATTCAGAATTCAAAATGAAACTGTGGGATTAACTGCAGTGACTTTCCTGTTACAAGCACCTGCAGTGCATGGGTGGGTTCTAGATATGCTGTAGCACCAGGTGATTTACAGCAGAGATGCTGTGGTTTTCTGCAAAGCTTCTAAGGCTGATGTGGGCAGCTGATCAGGCTGGGGTAAGTTGGTGAAAGCTCATATAGAAACAGCCACAATGACATTCATTCTAATTAAAACTGCAGTGAAGACCTGACAATTAAAGTGCAGGCACTGCTTCCACTGGGTAAATACATCAGGGAGGAAGTGGTACACAGGAGCATTTGATTTTTGTTTGAAACTTTTGTTTAAAAAAGTACTGAATGTGTCATTGCTGATAGGGACATTGAATAGCTCCCACTGCTGTGATACAATTGAAACCTCTGCTGATGACAAGTAGTAGCTCTAAATTGTTGAAACATGAAAGATTGGCACTAAAACACATTTTCTCCCTTAAGACTGCAGCCTATTGAATAACAAAGGTTTGTTAGTTGAAGTCCCTCGCAATCAATCCTTGCATAAAACATGCTTTCCTAATGCCAGCTGTTGTTAACATATTAACAAGAAAACTGATTTTGGATCTGAAAACATTGGGTGTTAAACTTCCTCATTTATCCTTTTGTACCATTATAGAAATCACTGCATATTAAAATATTGGTTGCTAAAATAATAATACTACTAAGCATGAAATAAATGCAAATCAGGAAAAAGAAGTAAAATTTTTTTAAAGACACAAAGGAAACAAATCCTTAATATTTTGCCCATAACTAGGGACACCAATGTTTAGGGCTGCATACTGTTTCAGTAAAAATCAGTAACTGCTGAACATGCAAATAGCTTATAAATTTTTCTTGATATCACATATTACAGAATGAAAGGTGAAATTAGAGAGCAGCAGAATGTATTTGTCTGTCCAAAAGAGTCACTATTCTAAATCTGTAGGTAACAGAAGGGTTTCAAGGAAAGTGTGTACTAAATGAAAAGACAGCAGCAAGCTCTGAATTGATCTGGAATAAATTCATCTAGAAAGAGCTTTAATAAAAAAGGCAGCCTCAGTCCTGGGAATTTCAACTAAGCCAGCTGATTAGCCCTGCAAACACAGGGCAAAAGACTATTTAAAAAAGGATGCACAATAATGAAACTTAAAGAAAGACAATATAAAACAAATCTCTCAACATAAACGAGATGAGAATTCATCTTCCCTGTGATGCTTTCCACAGCTCCTGAAAGTGCCTGCTGCTGGCAACGAATGAAATACAAGGGGAGGGAGAGGGAGAGCAGAGGGAAAGAGCTGTTAGCTTACCAGCCGATGGAGCCTATCGCTCCACTCCCTTCGTGACGCTGGGAACTCACAAGCCTATAAAATGTGCCTTGGCTCCCAGTCCCCTTCTCCTTGAGCAAAATCAAAAGCAAGAGGCTATACAGACGAGAAACAGGATGCTGTTCTACTCTGAGGTAGCTCTCCTGACACATCTAACATCTGTTAGAGCATTTCTAACAGTTTGAACAGCATACCCAAAGATTTTTTTCTGACTCAGCTCTCCTTTCCAGTCCCTGCTGTGCTGCCTAACTTCCCCTTTTCTTCCTTCCCTCTTCTTATCTGTTGGTGGGGATTTTGGAGGGTTGGGAGAGGGAGGTGGGACAGGTACATCATTCCTGGAAGAGAGGAGGGAAATACCCAAGATGACTTCGGTCCCCACAGCCAAGTGGAACATGAGCCTGAGCAGCAGGTGGAATGTGAGCCTTGCTGAAGCGGGCGATCCCTGGGGACAGGCTCTGGAAGCACCAGCTGCAAATGCTTCTGTCCCTGTAGCCTCCTCCGCAGGCAACTTCTCCAATCAGTTTGTGCAACCTTCCTGGCGCATTGCCCTGTGGTCTCTGGCTTACGGTGGTGTGGTGGCAGTGGCCGTTTTTGGAAATCTTATTGTCATCTGGATTATCCTGGCTCACAAGCGCATGAGGACGGTGACAAATTACTTCCTGGTGAATCTGGCCTTCTCTGATGCCTCCATGGCTGCTTTCAATACTCTCATCAACTTCATCTATGCGCTGCACAGCGAGTGGTACTTTGGAGAGGCTTACTGCCGCTTCCACAACTTCTTCCCAATCACAGCTGTCTTCGCCAGCATCTACTCCATGACAGCCATCGCTGTGGACAGGTGAGAAAAGAGAAAAGTTTAGGGGTGAGTGATTGAGATCAGATTCTCTGCCAAAATAAAAATGCAGAGATAACAAACATAGTGATGAGAGGCAAAGACTTCAATAGTTCATTCATTGTGCTCCTCTGCGCTTCTTTAGAATCTCTCCCTAACACACTTTTTCTCCTGGTCTTTGGTCTTTCTCCTTCAGTCTTCCATTGTTTTTATTCTTCTGCTTTCTTTTATAACAAACATTTCCTCTCTCTCTTTGACTTCAGCTGCTTTCTGTGCTCCATCTTTCAATATTTGTTCTGTAAGAGCAACTCAGGGTTTTGCTTCCCACTGTGAAAACAGTCTGTCTCTCAGCCAGTCATCTAATATATACTGATGAGGAGTTGCAGAGATTGTGTGTATAGGGAGAGGATTTCAAATTTCCCTCTTCTCTGTATTTCTGCAGATGGCAGAGGCATTTGCCTCCTCTTCAGAAATCACTTCAGATCCTGTTTTTATTAGCCCTTCTCACAGTCAGCTCTGAGATGCTTTGTTCCTGCTGATTTTAACTAATGAGACTATTTACATTGCCATCTGTGCATATCTAGAGGTCTGGTAAGAACATAGTTTCAAAGTGCTCAGGTTTTTTCTGATTTCTTGAAGCAAAATAAAGCTTTGTGACTGTCAAAGAAAAAACAGTCAGGGAAAAACTTTATCTTTGTACTCCTGACAATAATGGAATAAGACAGCTGTAGTGTCCATACAGCAAAGGGGAGATGTAGCTGCCAGGTTTTCTACACAGATGCATTGATGGACTCTGTTTCTCAGAGAGAACTCTCAGTCTACCCTGGAAAACGTTTCCTTCTTTATTATTGTTTTCACATTTGCTGTGCTGGAGAGGTAACTTACTGTTTGGTTCTTTTGGGTTTTTTTTAGAAAAACAGATGGATTTGTATTTCAGCAATGCACTGAGATTACTCACTAAACTCCTTTCTACATATTCAAATCACATTATACATATTTTCTGAACTGACTTGTCAGAACTACAGTATTTCCAAGTGATGGTAGTTAAGATTTTATAAAGTTCAATCCACCTTCTGAAATGTTATTTCTCATTTCCAGGTACAAATATTGGAAAACATTGTTGTGCCTTTTGTACTTGTGGATTAGTTCATAATAGTACTTTTCTGTTTGCCTCAATAATTGCAAATTTTTGATGGCATTCTCAGCTAGATGAATTTCTGTTCTGTAAAGCTAGAAATTAAAGAGCAAATTAGTTTCTTGGCAATGCTTGTACTTTTCTGCTCTGAGGATGGGAGAAGACATGAGGAAATCAGTACACTTTCCTCCTGCCAGTGATGTATCTTCTCAAATGTTAGTCCCCATTAAAAATTGAGAAGATAGTGTAACACCAGTGCTACTACCTTTGACCAGGCAAAGATTTCTTTCATTGTCTTTTTGAGTTTCATTTAAGATTCTCATTTAGCTTGATGTTTTCAGAAACATAAAGGGGCTTTAGTTGAAGTATTTAACAGTTAAAGCTGCATATTTAATAGTTACTGCAGCAGCTCATCAAGTAATTAGTTGAGCAGTTATGGGGATGCTCTGAGTAATGTTTTATTTCATTTTTCCTGACAAAATGATCCACAGAGATGTAGTACTTACTACTTTGGCAGTTCCTAAATTTATGCTAGGAAACTGGGAACAAAAGTGAATACAGTTCCTTAGGAATCCAAACTGCATTTCCAGAGTGACAGAAAATAGCTCTGCTCCACACTGACTTCAGAGCACTGGACAGATATATCTATTGGAAATGTTTTCCTTGGCATAGCAATGCAAAATGCTGGTCCCTCAGAAGTGAATAAATAGCTTCTGTTATTCACTCTGTTTTAGTTCTTGTCTGAAAATCCCCTGAGGAAATCACTATTTGCACCCCATCACATCCTCCAAGTTCACCTGCCTCCAAAGGCAAACTGAAGAACAATGGCATAGCTGTGTTTAGGTGAGCTCTCTGCAGTACCACACAGAGAAAATCATGTAAAACAGACGGAAGAGCAGCCCATCCCTCCTTCCCTATTCTCACTGCTATTCCTTTTCCTTTTATACCAAATCACAGCTGATGCATTCAGTGCCTTTACATACTCCCTGGCTACCTCTGCAAAACAATTCTGCCAAGTTGAGGAAACCTAAGGGTCAAAATAGATCCCAAGGAATGTCCTTGGATGTACAGACTGCCCTATTCCAGGGCAAAGATCTGATGGGTGGATGTATTTTAAAACTTTGGTTCCCATTTGCCTTTTGTAAAAGTTCAGCCATTTTAACCCAGTAAACTCATCCTTACACATTCTTTTAATTAAAAATTTAAAACAACAAAAGCTACTAATGAGGATAAAGCTGCTGAGGGAACTGAAATGATGGAATCAGATGGTTTTCCTTTAGAAATTGTTACCATCCCAAAATACTAAAGGTTGTGGGTTGTAACTCACTAAAAAGTATGTTGAGATATGCTCCACTGGTTGCTTTAGAGCATCCAAATGTTCATAAATGTGTGACTGTAAACTGGACATCACTGAGCAGAGGTCATGGGCACTACATGTTTCCTTTCACATCTGATTCTGTAGGACATTCTAAGCTGTGTGAACTGTGAGATTACTGGGCTGACACAGAGTTTTGTGAATAGGCACTTCCTGCAGTGGGGGTGAGCTGCATCTGGAGCTGAGGATTAAAGTATCCGAGACTGGGAATCCTGGTCCTTGAACACAGACTCAAATTTATGTGGGTTTATTCACACTTCTGACCACCTTCCTGGTGTTTTTTTTCCTCTGCTTTCTCCTTCTTTTCCAACAGGTTGGTTGCAGTCTACAGCAGAGATGGCACAGGTAGCTCAAACCAAGTTGTTTCAGAAACCAGAAGCAGCAGAGATTTTTAAGCTGTGCTGCTTTATGGGCATTCATTCCTGCATTCTTCTGTAGTGCACACTGCACAGTTCCACTGCTTCCAGGGCAACAGTCCCTTTAGCTAAATTATGGGGATAAACTAGTAAATAGTCCAAGATAAACTGAATAGGAGATAACTCTGGAGCCAAGATGCCTTTGTCACTGACCAGTGCACGATCCTAAAGGGTCCATCCATGATCCTAAACTCCATCTGTGATCATGGCAATACCATGTGTGACTGCTGTACAGCTCTTGGACATACCAATGACAGTAAATTACGCAGAATTTAGGCCACCTGGCCACTGAATACCTGCCATCCTTTCCTATGAGATCTTAGCATGCAAAGAAGGTGGTTCAGGTATGCCAGCAATTACTTTTGAGTCCAAAGATTGCTTTGTAATACAACCAGTTTTGTGTGTAGGCCTAAAAATTCTCTGCAGATGCTTGATGATTACAGTGGAAGTTTGGGGATGTAGCAATATAGCAGAAAAAAGCATGCCTTCATTAGAGCACTTAGTACTATGCATTTTTTCCTGGTTTTAGCACATTTACTGTATTACTTTCTCAGTTACTTTTCTCTCTGCAATTCCATAATGATTTTCTCATGTCAATTAATTTAACTCATTGTAAAAGCAACTCCTCTGGACTTAAAAGTATTCTAATAGCGATGGTGAGTAGCTGCTCCTATTCATATCTTACCATTTCTTTTCTTTCTACTATGCCTGCAAGTTTTTGGTCTTTGAAGGCAAAAAAACCATTTGTTTCATTTTATGTGACTTTATATTTAATATTCAAATTTATTTCCCCACTTGCACAGTCTTCTCTCTTTTTTATGAACCTTAGTATTACCTAGTTTCTAGCATGCATATGTATGTCCTTATTCAATACCTGTCATTCTAGTTTCCCACCTTATTTTCTCACTTTTAATATATCTACAGAAGTATACATATACTGTGTCAGTTTTCTTTTTTCTGTGACATTGTTCAGTTACTGATGGCTGTTAATAATCCCTCTATATACTCAGATTCCAGCAAAAGTGATGATACAAGTTTGTAACAGAAGATAGACATGAGACATAAACACAGGATTCACCTTATAAAATAAAACCCAAATGCATCATATAGATACACTCACATCCTCAAAATATCACTTAGGCTCTTCAGTCTCTCCAGGTGTATTCTGTAGGAGCAGTTATTATTGTCACAAAATAGTACCACAAGCCCTATAAATAAATGTTACTGAAATTCTGAAGTAGTTAGTTGTCACACTGAAAAAGTCTTGTATTTTCAGTAGTATACATTTTGGTATAGTCTCTGCCTGATTTCCCATTCCTGGGACAAATTGCTCAAGGCCTTCATGCACCATAAGCATTTTAAACTGATGTTCCTCCCAAATGATCTATTATCTGACTGTTACCTGCCTTGTGTGCTCAGAAATACTGAAGTAGAGGGAAATGTGTATGTGTAAAAATGATCTCAAACATTTCTGGCAGGTTAAGATAGGGAGTGCACAGACCATGACCCTGTGTTGTGGTCCTATGGCAGCAGTGTCAGCAGGAGATGCACATCAAGAAAGGTCTGTTGGTATCTGCATCCTTCAACATGAGCTTGGCACCAAGTGTTCCGTGCTTGGCTCACTGGAGAATGGAGGAGGCTGAAGAAGTGACAGACAGGAAACCTGCCCAGCCAGCTGCCAGACCTGGCACAGAGCTCTGCTCAGAAAGAACTGCAGCCTTTGGCCCCTCTCTCATTCCCTTTCCCTCAGATTTTGATATCTCAAAGTAAATGGTTTTCATGTAAAAGAAATTAGAATTTGCACTGAAGACTTGTGAGAGAGAGATGAGCATCAGAACAAGAAAAACAAAAATGGAGATGGAGGTTTTTTTCAGGTTTCTTCTGCTTCACAGGCTAGAGACTTCTCCCTATTACCTAAGAATATTTTCACCAGAAGAAATGGATAGTGCTTCTGTCTGTTTTTTTCCATAAGATGCCACTTTACTGTTAGCTGGCTTTTCCTAAAGCCTCTGGTGCCACATAGCTACAGAAAACACTACCCACCATACCCCTACTACCACATTAAAGTGCAACACAAATGTTTTTTACAAACTAATGGATGACTTCAAAATCATAACTTCAAGAATCAGCCTTGGTCACTGCATATCATGAAGGCAAAAAATGCAAGATATGCTTTAGAAATTATCACTATTATTTTTATTCTTACTTTTCCAGTCAAATTATAGAATTCAAGAGGAAATCCCTTCCCCATTTCTCTGTCTTCCTCAAAGAATATATGAAGATGAAGCACATCTTATTTGTGGGTTCCAGTATCTGGGCTGCCCTCTGAAAACTACTAGTTCTCAGAACTGGAGAGAAAGTTCAATAGGAGGGTTGTTAAGGGTTCAGATATCAAGAGCTGAAAGGTGAAGGACTCTCTATCATCTGGGGGTCTAAAAATTTTTTTTTTTTTTGACTTGACAATTCTCTTTCTCTCTTAGTAAAGAGGTGAAATAGTTTCTGCAGAACACTTTGATGCAATGGCTACAGGATTCAGCAAGCAGAGGCCTAGGAAAAATAAACCTTTCTTGCAATGGTACAGTTTCATAGTGAGTGGGCAAAAAGACAGGATTTTTTGCAGTTTTGGTCAAAATTCACATCAGAGTTACATTATTAATAACATACTGGGGCAGTCTGGGAAAAAATACAGGCATAACAATTATTTTTTCCTTTTTGTTTTGTAATGAGTAAATATTCTATTTAATAAGCTGCTTTCAAAAGGTGCTCTAAAAAAGAGGTTGATACACCAATATCTTGAGAAATATAAGCAACATTTACAACAGCAACAAGCTGTTGCTTGTTCAGAATTCTTGTTCCAGAGAAGAAATAGCCAATAAGTTTTAACCTTATTTTCAAACAAGAAGTTCATTTTAGACAGTCTTAGCCTTAAATACATACTCTTATTTATAATTTAATGAAAGCTATTAAAATATGTTCTGTAGTTTACTATACAACGTAGCCTGTGGTACTTTTAAAATTTAGTCAAGGGTTGGGGTGATGTGTTTTTTGGGGAGAGAGGTTTGTTTTTTTTATTTTCTTAAATATTATTTCCTAAATGCATGTTTTTCTGACTAATTTATCAACCAGGAGAGAAAGTTGCATCATTCACAGATTTGTGTTTCCCTAAGATAAAATAATTTCAAGATAACTGCAGAAACAAGAAGGAAGCCATCTAGATGACAGTGGCAGAAATGTAGACACTAACAGTGGTTTAATGCAGCTGGAGTTGTTTCTACAGACTTTGCACTGATACTGGACCTCAATAGCCTAGGTAGATGATATTAAAAGAAAAGGAGAAACAGAAACCTTTCTGTCAGGGGAAGTCAGTCTACCATTTTATGAGACAGACCTTTTCTATCAATATTCATAGGTATAGAATAAATTGCATAAAATCAATGACATACTCATAAAATCTAGCCCATTGTCAGTTACCAGATCTTCCTCAAGTAGAAAGCTTGAAGAAAGAAAGTTTATGAGAGCTCAGCCATCCTGAGAACTTTCAATATTACTGATTTTAGGTTTTAATTAAGAGGTACTTGTAAGCAAGGCACTGGAAGCTACTCCTGACTTCAGAAAAACTTCAGTGTTTCCCCCTGCTCAAAGCACAAATATTCATTCACCCAGAGTAACACACATCCCTCTGGGTAAATCAAGGCCAAGTTATACCCCTGGGATATTGCCCACTGATATCTCAAATGTACCATGTGTTTATCTGGCATGTTGTCACACACTCCCTTTATGGCATTGGCTTTAAGGTGAATATTGCACAACAGACCCTTCAGGGCACCAAAACCAGTCTTTTGACTGACTTCTGACTTCAAGTCAGTTACAGTCCTACAGAAATGCCTACAGCCACTCTTCCTGCAGAGAAAAAGTAAATAAATGAATACAAACCAGTCCCACAAGAAAAGAAGGAGCCTTGCTCTAGTAGGTAGCAGATAGAGATTAAAGGACACAAAAGTTAAAGATTTGGTTTTTGCCATACAAAAAATGCTTTTAAAATCTCAGTTCATTCCATCACCTTTAGTCTATATAGCTTACATTTTAGAGGATTTTCCACAGATGTTCTAAACAAGGGCAGGGAATCATAGCAATTTCCCTAAGTTTTTCAAATACCAGTTGATTGTAAATAGTCTCAAAATCAGCTTCTGTCTTGAGGGAATAACAGCTTCTGTGTATTCATGAAAGAAGTATGCTCTGCTGTCTCCTATTGACAAGTCACTTACATGCAAGCATTATGATTTTTCTCTCAGTCTCTTCCTTTTTCAAGTTCCAATTTCCTGTTACATTCTGGAATGATTACATTTGTCCCACATGAGTTTATAAACACATTGTAAACAGGTGAAACAAATCAGTTAGGATGATTAAAGGCTTCCAACTGGGTCTCCAGATGGGCATTTGTAGGATCCAATTTTGAACATCATTTTGTTTTAATAACATCTTGTGTATTTTTGCCACAATTTTCTAAATGATGTGTTAAAGATGAAAGGTTTTCCTGGCTGTATTAGCCAGTGTATGCTTTTTTACAAAAATACAAATTAGGTTTATTTTTTCATCTTTTCTATTGTTGGGACCATAATACACAAACTTTACAAGCTTTTATAGTATGCAGCAGCTACTTGGCTCATGTTACTTGAAAACTGTAAGAGAGATACATGATTATACTGCCATTAAAACTACTGGCTTAAAGAATTTATCAACATTATTCAAAAGAAGATTGTCTCTATTTTCGTTTCAGAGAAAACAGGTTTTCTTGATTTGGTGAACCCAAGACACAAGAAGAAAAGAGTCTAAATTGTAGACTCTAGACAAACAGAGCAGTTCAGAAGGGAACTGGATCTGTTCTGACCCCAGCAGCTAAGAAAAGAGTGCAGCAGAAAGTACACCATGATGCACCAGCCATTATATAATGCAGCCTGAATGATTTCTCATTAAGCTCAGTGGAAAGACTCTTGCTGACTTCAGTAGTAATCAATTAGGGACAAAGATTAACACAAGATAAAGCTGTAAGAGAAGTGATGACAGTGGGATGTCATATGGTCACAAAAAACAAAATCATGTGCTAATGATGTGCATATGAAACTGAAGTGCTACCTAAAAATGCTTTGGAGTCATACACAGAAGAACATGGTGCAGTTGTTGAGCAATCCACATTCTCGGAAGTGCTGGCTTGATCTCTACCTGTACATATTTCCATCCCTGCATTTCTAAATATCCATATTCCATCTTATAATTATTTTCCAAGTATAAATGTTTTGTTGGGTAGGGTAATAATGATTTTTGCTTGTTGTGATAAATGAGTATAATGAGATCATTCCTTTCAGTGATGTATATTTTACATTCCTGTGTTGTTGTGTGGAATAAGCTACCTGTGGCACTATCAGCAGCTCCCACTGCAGTGAGAAAGCATTAGAAGTCCCATCTTTAAATCAAACCACCTCAGTGGGAGTTCAGAGTCCTTTATTCAGCAGGGAATCACACTGCTCAAGCCTGGTGACAGACTGAACAGTAACTCTCCAAAGACTGCAAAGCAAATTGGCACAGCACCCCACTGAAAAATATCTGTGTGTCTCCAGAATGCTTTTCAGTGGTGTAACAAGGCTTCTGTTGCTTGTAGCCATTAGAAATCCTTCTTCAGCTCAAATGTCTACCATCTTTTACTGTCCTTGGAGAGGAGGTGTGGTGAGGTACAAGGTCTGTGTATAAATATCATAGAACATGGTGAACCTATGAGGGCTTCTGCATTTGTCACTGGCTTCAGAACAACTGCATAAATTTTTGGCACTACAACATTAAAAAAGGCATTAATCTATCTAGAGAGCATCTAGAGGAGGACCACAAGGCTGGTGAAGGGTCTGGAAGGGAAACCTTATGAGGAGTGGCTGAGGTCACTTGGCTTGCTCAGCCTAGAGAAGAGGAAGCTGAGGGGAGACCTCATTGCAGTCTTTAACATCCTCACAAGGGAAAGAAGAAGGACAGGCAGTGATTTCTTCACCCTCCTGACCAGTGAGAGGACCTGGAGGAACAGCATGAAGCTGAGTCAGGGGAGGTTTAGGTCAGGTATCAGGAAAAGATTTTTCATCCCGAGGGTGGTTGGGCACTGGAACAGGCTCCCCAGGGAAGTGGGCACAGCACAGCCTGTCTCAGTTGGATAATGCTGTCAGGCACATGGTGTGATTCTTGGGGATGGTCTTGTGCAGGGTCAGGAGTTGGACTCAATGATCCTCATGGGTCCCTTCCAACTCAGCTTATTCTGTGATGAAGTTCAGACCACTTCAAAGAACTGGAGTAGCAGAAGATCTGTAAGACAGATGACACTGAAGCATCCAAGAAGTCCTGCTGTTCCCCTTGCACGCTGTTTATGGTTAGCTGAAAACAGAGAGAAAAACTCTCTGGGAGTTCTCTCCCCTACAACTGCAGAGGCAGAAGGGCTTGCCACCACATAGACACACTGCCAAAAAGTTCTGGTTTTATACCAATCCTTGGAATCTCTGCTACGCTGGGGCTGATTTTTGTCACATCTTTTGCTCTTACATGACCCCCAATTTCCTTTCTTATTCTCTTCTCTCTCAACACAATTTCTATATGCTGTTATTCTATAATTCTCCTTTCTTTGCTTCTCCTATTAGTTTCTCATTTTTCTCTTTTCACTTCTATTTTTTTCATTCAGCAAACTGCTCCCCAGTCTCAGTTCTTTTGCTAGATCCTATATTTCATCATTCTCCCTTTCATTCCTGGCCTATTCAAACATTCCTATTATTTCTACACCATGTTCAGCACCATTCAGTGCACAATTCAGACAGCATGTCTACTCTTCCCCCTTGAAACTGGCATTTTACCATCCTTAACATATGTAAGGATATCATACAGAGTAAAAAAATTAGCCATAATGACAGAGCTATACCATGAAATATGACAGGCCACGGGGATTCATAATATACAGGGGCAATATGCTCATCATACATACACATTATCCCATCCTTAGCCTCCTTACCTCACTGATTCTCTGAGCAACACCTAAGCATGGAACCTCTAGCCTATGCTAGCAGGAGCTTTCATTCCTGCTGGAAGCACCCTTGCTGAATGGAAAGAGATCAAAAGTGAGAGCAAACTGAAAAATTAACTACTGCTACTTCAGATTGAGCCTAAAGAGATAGACAAACTACCCTTAAATACCTATGATGGCAAGATAACATTTACAGCAAACCCTATCATAAGGAGGAGCGTGTGTGTCTCCTTTGCAAATGACAGCTAACAGTGCAGGAAGAACTCAGTTCTTTTCAAGGCTTCTTTTGGCTACAGAGATAACATCCAGATTCTGTTCAAATGTGGAGGTAGTGTTAGACCTGCAACAAAGGGTCATTCCACATTTTCTATTTTACTTACTTGTGGCAATGATGGCTTTCTAAGAAAATGCTACCAAACATATATGACAAATCTGAGTGAATGTAATAATTGCAGTTATAAAGCAATATCTCACTATGTTAATTAAGCAATTTTGTTCCTAAGAAAAGCCACTTAGAGAATTTATACTTACAGAATACAATGTAATTGTTAGTGTACTGGCAAGGTAGAATAACTTAGATTTGTTATCAAAGGCTCTGTAACAGAGCTGTCAATACTTTCCACTAAATCTATTGTGCACAAAGATATTATTGAGGGAATAGTCAAAGTTCCCCTACTTCCTTTCCATTTTGCTTGTTAGAATGAGTGCCTGCTACATATTTGCAATCAAACTTGTGCAATAGCTAGGCTGTTGGCTTATCACTCAAATCTGAACTCTAAAGATAAACAGTCTGCTTTTCATCTGATTCTTGTCCTTTGACTTACCTAACTCAGACAGCCAGTTGTTAAAATTTCCATCAGTACAGCTGTATGAGTCATTTCACCCAAACAATTCATGTCTTTAAAGGGCAGACAGGGAGATAAAACAACCAAATTTTATCTTAAGCAACAAGAACTACTGTTGGTATCTATTGGGAGTAAGATTAATATAACTGGGAATAAGAATAATGCGAATGCAATAGAAATCTGACAATAGCACATAAAATAATAGCAATGTGCAATCTGTAGAAAAGCAGCAGTTTGAAGGAATGATTCCAGGCTAGAAGGAAATGCCTTAAGAGTCTCACAAGCATGTGAAAATTATAATTTGTTTACAACTTATCACTTACTACAAGTAAAAATTGTAAAATATTTGGACAGTGCTTGGCAGTCCACACAAAAGCCAGCTAAATTTGAAAGACAGGGCTCATGACTAAAAACCTGACTTCTTTACCAAGTGGTACTTAATCTTTGGAGGAGAAAGGAGCGAGGTGGTAGAGGGCAGCAATCCAACTGCTGTTCTCAAGAAACAGAAGATACCCATCACTCAAAACTATTTCATAGTATATAATACCAAAAGCACCAGTTTGGCTGAAATAAAAAACCAAAAGGCACGTGAAAGAGACAGGAACTAACTGTTACCCTATGGAGAAAGAATATAGAAGCACAGTAAAAACAAAAAATGAACAAGCTTGAAATTCCAGATACAGAAATTGATGATTCAGAATTGAAGCTGTTCTAGATCACTCCCTGTTTCTGACAGCATTTAGATGTTTTAAGATGTTAGGTCAGTTATCATGTCTATTAGAGAAGGCATAGCATTATTGGGACCAATGTTGGATTTATCATATATTTTATCATTAACTATAAACAGAGTTAGCTTTGCTAAAACAAACATCTGTTCTGTAATTACTCATCTGTCAAGTATAAAATTTCAAAAAAAATAAGACTATCTTGAGTGAAATTTGTGTACCACAGCAGGTAAATATGGATGCAGAAGACTCTTGCATAAATTCTTATCAGGAACATTATCTTACAAATATTATTGTTATTGGCTCATGGCTAATGCCTGTACCTAAAAATCTTGGGCAAGTCTGCCAAGAACCTAGATGTGTACTGTAACAATTAAAATATATCACTCCTTTCTTTATTTGAAATGAGTACGAGTCTTTCAATTGCATCAAACATAATATATTAATCAAAAAAAGATTTATGCAAATTTTGTGTCTCCCTTGTTCATCGCATCTGTAACAGAGATCAAAAGACAGAAAACAAGATTTTTGTATTGCTGTCTGTCTAGATGCTTTCTCTCATTGTCTTTTTTTTCCCCTAAGCTTTTACTTAGAGTATTTTTTTTTTCTTTTAAGGTTACCAGCATACATGAATTGCCAATAGAATTATGGGGCAGCACAAAGAATGCTATACTACCTGGGAGCATGGGAACTGAGAAAGCAAATGAGATGTTCTCTTGCTTTATGCATCTATTACCCTTAGTGGTTTTACCAGTTCTGAACTGGCTTTTCTCTCAGTCTCTGTATGAATCAGTTGCTCTGGGGTTCATTGGCAGACAATCTGAAGTCAATCTCTACTGAAATAGATTGCATGTGGACTTATCAGGTTCCTGTAGCTTTGGGACAGATGACTAATAATCCTGACAGCTTGGCTGTAAATTTTTGTATAAGAAATAAATGCTGTATGACCTAGCAGAGTAACAGAGGATCCAGCTGCATTGTTGCTTTTCAATCAGGCTGTACAGTAACAGAATGGTCTAACTTTTTGCAAAATAGTTTCTCTGCTGATATGATTAAGTGGGTGTCCCATGGCTGCAAAATAATATTGGATGAAACTTCTTCTCCTTCCAGCGCTGCCTTTATTGGAGCTGAACCACACAAAGAGCACAATGACATCAGAACTGCAGGAAGACAAATATCTCTGCTTTTATCTTTCTCTTTTATCCTAAGCTTTGGCTGATTCTAGATATATGTGCATCTCTGAAGAGTTCTTACACAGAGGTTTTTGCTTTCTTTTACAGATATATGGCCATTATTGATCCCTTGAAACCTAGGCTCTCTGCAACTGCTACCAAGGTGGTCATTGGGAGCATATGGATTTTGGCATTCCTGTTGGCCTTTCCCCAATGCCTATACTCCATAACCAAGGTGATGCCTGGGAGAACTCTTTGCTATGTAGCATGGCCAGGTGGTCCAAAACAGCATTTTACGTAAGCTTTTGTTCTTTTAAACTTGTGCATGGTGCTGTCTAGACTTGCAAGGGACTTGGGAAAATCTCTAGCATGGTGCAGACCTCTACATGCAGAATAGCTAACAGCTTTGATCACTGAGAAATGCAGAGCAAGTTTTCTAAGTAAGGATATGTTTTCTAAGTAAGGATAAAGCATTATATGTGATAAACAGTACAAATTTATTCTCTTCCACATCTGCGTGTTCTCCCTCCTGTGCTGCACTTTTACCGTCATTGCTCCACCTAAGATGGCTACATCTATACAGACAGAGACAGTCGGAATTGGGAACATAACATGCAATTTAAAGCAAGCTTCCTTTTTATCCTAACCAGGAAAACAAGGATTTCTAGTCTCTTCTTAGAATAATTTAGGATGGAAAAGACTTCTAAGGTCATCAAGTCCAACCACTAACCTCACACTACCAAATCCACCACTAGACCATATCCTTAAGTTCCACATCTACACATTTTCAATACATCCAGGGATGGTGAATCAATTTCTCCTCTGGGCAGCCTGTACCAATGCTCGACAACCCTTCTCATGAACAAAAATTTCCTAATATTCAGTCTAAACCTCCTCTAGCACAGCCTGAAGCCATTTCTTCTCTTGTAACTACGGAGAAGAGACAAACATCCACCTCACTACAATCCCCTTTCAGGTAATTGTAGAGAATGAGAAGGCTCTAACCAGATTCTTTTCTCTAGATCTCTTCATGAGAGGGCTGGATTTTGCCACTTCATTCTGTTACACTATCACTATTACTTACATCAGATATTAGTCCAAAAGAGAAAACTAGATAATGTGTAACTGGTCCCACTTTCTGAAAGTGAGAATATCAGTCAATTAAATTAAATATATCCTGTTTGTCCCTCTGGTAGAATTAGGAATGAGTGGCTACTTAGGCATCTGTCCTTTCATGTCATCACTGACATTTAAGAAAAACATCGTGTTCAAGGCTGAAAGTCTGTGTACCATCTAGAATCAAATTTGACCTTTTGCTCTTTTTGAGGCAGGTGAAAGACATCCTAGTCACATGTAATTTTTATCACTTTAGGAGCCGTACACAGACATTTCTCCTTAGGGCAGGAAGGTCACACTCAGTGACAGCTGGGAATTCTTCACTGATCATTCACTAGGATTTTATCTGAAGTTGGCATTTAACCAGGAACTAACAGGAAGCAAAAGAAATTATCTTTGTTTTCAGTGCTGACATCAGCAGTGGTGACTATATTGCACACAGGTTACAGGTCAATGTTGTCTATGCGCAACAGATCTGCCATACGACGAATCGTGGGTGACAGGACTCTTATCAGGGTCTTTGCATCAATATATCACTAAAACACTTATTTTTCTCTTTTATTTATGGTCCAGACTAGAGCTCCAAATGCCTAGCTTTCCCTCATGATACTTGGCTGTGCAATTAAATCAACTCAGCTAGTTATGGACAATCAAACCTTATTGTGCAGTCACTAATCGTGGTAACTATAGAGTCACACAGAATATATACTAGTGCAGGCTCAGCATTAGATATCCCACAAAGCACATGCATTAAAATGTGCATAAATTTGCAGTGCAATTCAAGACTTTCAAAAAAGACAGTGAAAACACCAAGGACTAGCCAGTTAATACAAAATATGCCTTGTGCTAAAGTAGCCGTCTTGACTTGTAGCAGCCCATTCCATTGGTATAGCTCCTCTGAAAGCACTTACCACCTTAATACCTTTTCATTTCAGGTATCATGTTATTGTGATTGTGCTGGTCTACTGCTTCCCACTGCTTGTCATGGGCATCACTTATTCCATGGTGGGAATTACCCTCTGGGGAGGAGAAATACCAGGCGACACATCCAACAAATACCATGAGCAGCTCAAAGCTAAGAGAAAGGTACTGTTCCAGTAAATCCCACTAAGTGAACACTTATAAAATCATCTGCAATTGTGTTGCAAGCTATCACAGTAAATTCTTTCAGAAACACCAAATCACTTGAAATAGCAGTAATGAGAGATCAGCTTCAATACAAAATTTCATTAAGTTTGACAAGTTGTCTTCTCTGTTCACTGGCTGTTCTTTTCATAAATTTAATGTTTGTCAGTAAATAAAGGAAACATTTGGGTTTTAACTTCTTACTCCACATGTAGCAGCACACACTGTGTCTGCTATGTGGAAACTAAGCAAAAAGTATAGCCTTCACAGAGTTAAGATACTGACTTTTGAACAATGGGCTAGCAAGCCATTGGGTCTTGTTAGGTAAGATTCTCAACCTACTGAAACAAAAGTGAATCTTGCTGTAACTCTCTGGTGATTAATTTCCATGCATATTCGAGATAAGCATTGATCAGCCTGTTTGTAATAAATAAATTAGATTTTTAAACAATAACTTTTTTGTGAGAAATGCAAACAAGTTGTTCCAGATATTTTCTTTCAATCTCTTTCACTGTAGGTATTGCTTAAACTAACTAGACTTGGGATTGCATATGAACTGAGTATTTGACTATCTCCAGTTCAGTTTTCCTAATGTTGCAGTGCAATGAATATTTCTTTCCTATAACATTCTTTTTCTTAACCTAATTTTTCTAATTTAATAAGGCGGCCTTCTGCTTTTTTATTTCTGACAGATTTTTTTAATACTAAAATGCATTTAACCTTTCAGACTTGAAAAAATGGTACCCTAATACAAACTTCTAAGTCACAACGATGAGCACAGTTTCAGTTGCTCGGTTTGCTTCCTGATGCTGTGAGTATGTTTGAACAGTGGAATACACCACTGTGCTGCAGCAACAGCAGAGTGGGGCATACTAGGTCCTGAGACAACACGAGATCTCCTGCAAACTCTGGAGAACACTAACATTTTCATTTCTTTCAAGACACTGCAGAAATCACTTTCTATAACAGACACAACTTGAAAAAGCAAATGTGGAAGAGAAATTATTAAATTATTGCAGAACCAGGACATGCCAGAACTTCAGTACATGTTATCATAATGACTAAGTAAAATAATCATCTTGTGACATAGAAACTAGAGGTCTCTGAAGAACAAATCTGGCTTTTACTATATGAAATAGAGGGCCCAATTAAATCCCTTGAATACTTTAAAAACAGCACCTGTTTAGAATTCTAAATATATACAAGAGACAAGGAAGTGCATCCTTAATTAAAGGATTTTAAATGTGAGAGTACAGGGATGCATACCTTCAAGACATGCAACAAGGGAATTAAATTATGTGCAGATATATTATAACTGCATCAGTGACTTTATGGGCTGAGCTCCATGACAGCACTTTAGCTACACTGCTGTGCTCTCCAGCAGGATTTATGAAATAACTGGTATTTGGAAAGATGAATCATAATTGGTTATTCATGGAGAGGAACTAATAGACTGGAATCCAAATAAAGACATAACTCAGCCTGCCTCTGATAAGAGAGCTAGTGCTTTGCCCTTTTCAGGCAAAGAAATAATCTGCTTTTCTTGCTATTTAGTATATAGGTATCTAGACATATGAAAAATCTGTGCACTTATAATGAAAGAGAAATATGAAATAACTGACTATGTTTCATATTAGGCAATGTTACAATGCAAAGGTGTCTGATTAGGGTTGTTTGGAATGGTATTTAATAAGGTAGTATTTAAGAAGGTAGTGAACCATGTAAGACCTTTAAAAGAAACAATGTTTGCCAGAGAAAGTTTTGAAGCTTGAGAAAGTTGTCAGTAGTTCAACAGATAGTCTTATCATTTCATATATATGATTGGACAATACAGTCCTGAATCCTCCTGAAAGCAACACTAAGGGACGAAGGATTCAAAGAATTTCACGGTGCAGACCGTAGGTTGGACAACACAAAGTTATGCTTAGTATCTTTAAGGTCAAAGACAAAATATTTAGAAATTCAGGGCTGGATGAAACTACAAACTACTTTTGGGTTTGTTTTTTTTTTGGTGTTTTTTTTGTTTGTTTGTTTGTTTGTTTTTCTCAAATTTGAGTATAAAATGAGAAAAAAAGCAATATCTCAGAGACTGACCCATTTAAATCTGCCTGGTATCAGTCTTTTGAACTTCTGGACATTTGCTACATGCGGGGACTTTGCAGCCATTATCCCTTCTTCTTAAAGCTCCTGGCATGAGACTGACTGTTCAGCTGAACATCATTTATTCTCCTGCAATTCCCATTTTCACAATATGGAATTATAGTCTCAATGATGTCACACATAACAAGTTTATACAAATGTCTCATAATATTACTATAAGATTTACTAGGTCAAAATGTTCTCTATATCCACTGCAAATACTTACTCTCAGCTGTCTCCACACACTGCTTTTGCTATCTAACAAGTTCCAATCATTCTTTCAGCTTTACTTAAACCATAAGAGGGAGTAATCATGTACTGAAAGTAAAATCAGTTAGTATTGTTTTTATCAAGAGATACAGTTCTGATACAACTGTTTGCTGAAAAAAATAACTTTTATTTTAACAGAAGATGCTATTGCCTGGCCACAATGGGAAGAACACAAAGGAACAGAAAATGTTCTTCTTAACTTTTTTATTTCCTTTACTGCTCCTTTTACTTATGACTGTTACTTTGTGATAATATGTCACCAGGCATCTTTTTCAGTAATTTTAATTCCTCCAAACTTATGCTTCTGCCTGTATTTTCTGCTTCTCCTAACACAGTTTGAGGTGTCATCTCAACTTATTTTAGTCATTAAGATTGATTAAAAGCCACATTGTTTCAATTTTTTTTCTCAAATTTGAGTATAAAATGAGAAAAAAAGCCCCATATGTTTGCTAGCGAATCACAGCCTCTGTGAGAACTCCTATATGAACACTTCACACATATTTCTCTGGTTTGTTCTCTTTTTCTGTCCCCTCCATTTCATAGATTTAGAGAAAGTCCAAGTAAGGGCAGCTAAAAATGCCCAAAGAACTTCTGAAGTGATTAAAACGGCCTGCACTTTCTAGTTCGGAGACAAGGAGGACAAAGGACAAGATGTCAGAGTTAAGAGAAACACAAAGGTAGTGGACAAAGTGACTGAAGAACTGTTGGTCAGCAAATCCTGAAATACAGGAACTAATAGGAGAGCAGCACAAGGTTGGCAGAAGAGAGAGCACTTTAAGAAAGGGCATCTGAGATGTTCTCCTGCCAGATGCTTATGATCTCATAGGATTCAGAAAGGTTTTAGGAAAATTAACAAACAAAACATTCATAAGTCTTAGAGTTGGAAAAGGTTGGAAAGATCTCCAAGATCAACAAGTCCAACCTCTGACCAGTCTCCCCTGTCAACCAGACCACAACACTAAGTGCCATGTCCATTGACTTCTTGAACACTTTCAGACATAGTGACTCCAGCACTCCCCTGGGCAGCCTTTTCCCATGGCTAACAACCCTTTCAGTGAAGAAATGCTTCCTGATGTCCAAAAAGTCTCCCTAATGTCCAAGTAAATACTGCAAGGATGAATCAAACATGCACTCCTCTTTAACACAATCTTGGGTGCTGGGGCAGTACTAGGAAAATAGAAGATGGAAAATGGGCAGGTTCTTGGGATAAACAGCACCTCTTACTGCCTCTGAGACAGAACAATAGGACAGATGGACAACTGATTCAGAAGGAACTGTCCTATGTCTTTATGCTCCTGTCTTTACATAGCAGTGCAGCTATTAAAATACTCCTGACTTCTCACTGGCTTTCAGTGCAACTAAAAATGCAGATTTTCCTCTTTTATTTTTTTATCACATATGAATAAATGACATGAAAACACATTAATGTGTATTTTATACCACACTTTACAAAGAAAAGCACTAGGTAGAAATAGCTATACTTTTGCTGGCATTTAAAGGTAGCCAACCAGGTCAGACCAAAAAAAGAAGACTAATTGTTTCTCTATGGAGTAGTTTATTGCAGAGCAAAGGCAGGAAAAAAGAGAAAAGGAAAAGGAAAAAAAAAAAAAGCAAGAAAGTCAAAGCCTAAAACATTGCAGTATGACATCAAAACTCTTGAAATACTGAATTAATTATGAGCTGACATAGATTTGAAAAAACAAGACTATATGCATAATATAAAGCTTATTCAAAATAAATAGGTGATGAAAATATTGCACTATTAACTCACAGATCAGATGATAACCAATAATTAACTCTGAAATCAGAGATCCTTCTAGTTAATAAGCAACCACTAAGCCTAGACAGACAGACTAGGGTTAGATATTGCTCCATTCATAAAACCTTTCATGAAAGTTTGCATCCAGCCATGTGAAACAAAATGTTTTGATACTCTGGGTCCAAGGGTTTGTCTTGTGTATGACTTCCTACACCATCTTGAAACTTCACTTTTATCCTGCATATTTGTTCAGACTTCTTCAAGACTGGAAAGTAATTGCTTCCTCATGGACTGCATAAAGGCATGGTAAGCTTAAAATCTTCAGTCAGTTATTTAAAATCAGTTATTTAAGCAATCTGTCTTCTCCTGGCTTATCCCAACATGAGAACCAGCACTGCAATCTCCACTAACTTAAATATTATATGCCATTTTCAAAATGACATAAGGGAATAGAAGTTTAATGCAGCAGAAAGTAAATATAACTCAATTATCCTAAATTCAATTAAAAACACCCCCTGCAATCAACTACTCTACACAAATTTGTACTACAAATCTCAAGGGAAAGCCCAATCTTCACAGTTGATGCCCTTATCTACACTAAATCATCACCTGTGACTAGTTTTTTTAAGTCAGACAGTAAGAAACAGAATTTTATGGTCTTTTTTCAGGTAATGGTTTGCCAAGGCTGCACATATGTCAAAATATTCACTAGACATGTTCAGGTGTGCAAAAAGAACCAAATCCTAGAACACGCTGTATGTAGGGTAAAGGCATCTTCACCCTACACACAGTGTAGGACTACAGATCACCCAAACCTGCCATGCAGCAGCAGTCTGCTGAAGAGAACTTTTATTACCACTGTGCCTTTCCCATCATTTATTTATTCATGGGCACAAGTGTTTCCACCTTGAAGATTTGTTTGTTCTCATGCACCCAGACAGAAGCGACTGCCATGGTGGTGTTGGAGCACTTTGCTCACCCACTGACCTGGTGTCCACTCCAGAATGGTGCAAACACACACAAAGGGCCATGGGCACTTTCCCCTGGGAAGGCACCGCTTCCCTTCAGCTAATCTTACATTTCTGGGAGTGATTATGTGAAACAACCTACCCATCCTGTTATCGGGTAGTGAGCTGCAGAAGCTCAGTTTGCCAAGAATACTGGATATCTCCTGCCAAAAATAGGAGCCTGTATAATTTTTTGGTCCATCAATACACATCTTCTGTAAATGGGTCTTCTCTTTGACTTAGCAGAGATTGACAATGAAAACAAAGTGCAAAACAGACTAAATAAATCCTAGAAGAGAGCTAACATAGACAATTAAGCTGGAAAAATAAACACTATTTTCAGAGGTGATCTCACTGATCTAACAGTCATAGCACTATGGCTCATATTATAATGTGTGGGTGGCTGTATTTCTTGACTAGCTGAAATTTCATACAGCTACAGTAAAATTATCATTTATCCAAAATGCTGATGCATTGTGAGTGCCTTGCTGGCCAAAGCTCTGTCATGATTGAAAACCACAGGTGTAGTTCAGTACAGCCACATTCACAAATTTAGCAGTCATTGTTCAGCACATTCAAAAAGAAAAAAGACTTAGTAATACGAGGTTGAAGGACAACTTATGCCAGCTAGCACCACTTCTATGCACTCCACTGCTCTGTTATCAGCCAACAATCAATAGAAACTGAGATGCTTTGTAAAGACTGCAGTCCTTACATAGAAATGTCCCTGATTAACTCCTCAAGCAACTGAAGGTGTCACAAAAATACCAAAGTGGCAGCTTATGCTCATATACTGTGTTTCCTCTATGCAAAATACAAAGAAGGGACTAAAAAGTTTCTGAAGTAATTAGTCTGACTTCATGAGTTCATACTTTTAAGTCAGTCCCCTCTGAAGTTATAATCACGCAGTCATATCTCAGACTTTGTGAAACTACTCTAGAAATTAAATCTTTTTGAAGATGTTCATATCAATGAGTCATGGAAAGTTTTAAACATCAGCTTTATCTGTGGTTGTGTTCAACAGTGTCACATTCCTTACTTAATGTAAAAAAAAAGAAAACAGGAAGAAGGAATTCTCAGATGGTTTTAAAGGCTCTTCAGAAAACAAACTCATCCCTTGTTTGCCAGACACTGGAAGATGTTGAACTGTGTCCAGTGCTTTCTCCACTTATTCACTGAGTATCAAATTGTGTCTTTCAATATTAAAACATTAAATGAAAACAGGACAGGAACCAGCCCTCAGGCCTGTCACCACAAACAACTCTTAGAGAATTCCTCTGATATCATCTTAAACATCAATCTTCTAAAAAATCTCACCAATCCTAGAGTTGAGTTTTCCAGGCTAAATTTCTTTATAGACAGCTCTATCTATGCCATTATTTTCATTTGGCTTAATTAATTACTTAACATCCCTCACTGGTATCACCTCTACAGATGTTTTCATGTCCATTTCTTCTCTCAATCTTTGTTTATGTTTGTTACATAAATGAAACAAGTGCTTCTGATCTTCTTTTATATAAAATCTTTATGCAACAAGTGACCAAAACCAGACAAGGAATGCCAGCAAGGTAGTGTCATCATGGTCCTGCACAGGGGTTACTCCCTGTTCTCCACTGAGAATGCCTCATCTGGAACATCCTAATATCTCATTTTTTCCTTTGATTAAATGGATGACCTGGTCTTGCTATAATGAGTCAATAACATCTGTCTCCTCCTCACTTGTTCACAACAGGCAAACAAATTCACAGCAGATAATTTTATTAGTCCTTAACTGAGCAAATCCCAGAATTTTTCTGAGTATGATCATACCTATGGAAGTACAGTGTAAAACAACCCATCAAAATCAGCACAGGACCAGTCCAGCAGTTGCTATCTGCTCTGTGATATCTGTCACTGCCACCACCCCACCTGGGACACAATCACTACTGGTACCATACAAAATATATGACCAGCACTGTGAAACTTCATTTCTGCTCCCACAGTTCTTCCACATCCCAGTTCTTTCTTGCTTCTGTAGCAGCAAAGTTGCTCAGAAGTGACTTGCTTATCTGAAATGCCTTTATTTTGCTGTAAAAAACTCCTCAATAAATACATTAAATGAGGTAGATCTCAAGACTGATACTTAGAGAATACATTCCAGATTGGAGGGAGATTAGTATTAAATACTTTTTAATATTTTTTTTTCTCTCAACTACCTTTCCAGTGCAAAATGTTTCCCAAATCATGCTCAGTAGTGAAATGTAACAGGTAAAATTACTTACAAAAATCAATAACTAAAGATAGGTTTCCTCTCACTCTGCTTCAGGGCACCTCTTACTATGATATTCTTAACTCTGACTATTTATGGGAAGTATGAAACAGCCTTGTTAATATGGTAGATGCAAACCAATCCTAATGAAGCTAAGCCTGACTTCACAAACTGATACACATGCCTAAAATTTGGTTTGTAGCCCTGTAGATGGAGTTAGTTATACAAGGAGATGTGACATGATTTTTAGTATGCTTCCTACAGAGCACAGATGCTTACCCTGCCTGCTGCTCTGCTCCATGGCTCTGCATGTGTGAGTCAGGACTGGCCATTAGGAAGGTTATTGGACCAGACTGCAGATGTTAGTGTTCAACTAACATTTTGAGCAGTTGTTCCATAACCATAAACACAAATACCCTGCCAGACTCACCAGATTGCTATTAACATTATAGTCAAAGACTCTACTTGCAAGTAATTGCTATTACAGACAAAAGTTTGCAGAATAGGGTTTTTTTTAAGGTTATTTTCTCTTAAGTTTTAAAAAACACTTGAAAAGGGTAATGAGGGTCAGAATATCATATAAGTATCTTTCTGGTGAAAATACTAGCAGAATAACATATCTTTTACTATTTTGATCAGTAATACATTCACACAGTTCTCAAAAATCTCCACAAGCATACAGAATACTGATAGGAAAACCTGATTTGGGCTTTTTCATTTGCCATTAATTAAGCTCTTGCACAATCATCACATTAAGCACAATGTATGACCCTCTCCCTAAACACATACACACAGAGGCACCTTTTTTCCAGAAGGATGAAGCAGAATAACCAATAATCTTTGGTTTTAAGTTTTAAAAAGTTCTGTTAAACTCTTCCTATTACCAAGTATATGGACTGAAAACCTACTGAAAATGTTGTGAATGAGCAAAGCAATTATTAATGTTGTGAATCATGACTTCTATTTCACAGTCTCACTCTTCACATGCTTAGAAATTGCCTAGGGAAAAATGGGGGCATAAGGTACAGGGGAATTACTGTCATTGGATGTTAAACCCAAACTATTTTTACAGAGCTGTTTTATGGTCTTAGAACTTGAAAAAAAAAAAAAAAAGGTTCACTGGTTCTCCTTTTCAAAGTTTTGTTTTTGGGTTTTTTTCCTAGAAATTTGTTCTCTTTTTAATGATCTGCCCCTAATTTTGAACAAGATTTCCTATTGAGTTAAAAATAAAGTCAGACCTCCTCCTAATCATTCTCTGAACATGACTGACACAATGAAATATAAAAAAATTACTGGAAGCTGCTCTTCTCTGCTCTCTATCTCCAAATAGCTACCGAACACTCAGCAGCAGTACCAGCTTCCATTCATTGCCTCAAGGTCCTAAAACTCACCTAGGAACTGTGAACAAACACATCTTTCCACACCCATCGTCCATGCTTCAAGCAGCAATCACAGAGAAGTAAAAGCAGAGTAAATACTAAAAATTGCTTTATACTGTGCATAAACCTTGCCAGTTTACATTTACTGACAAACTGATGGAAGTTTTCTGGTCAATACTTTTTTATAGAACAGCTGGCAACACCTCCAGGTCAGTGCAGATTTAAGAGACTGGTTCTGCATGGTCAGTGACTAGGCTTAGAGTTGTGCACTTACAGTTGCTGTGATGTTTCTCCTTGTTATTTTTATATTTTTCATCACTATTGGCAGAAAATTTACACGAAATATAAAGTCTAGGCACACTCCTAGGGCAAAAAATTCTGCTTACTAGTGCCTCATATTTTTAAAAATGGGAGTAACAATAGGTTAACAGACAAAAAATTTCAACAGTGCTTCACTCCAGCTCAGCATGTTTTCAAATGCATTGCTGAATTCAACTATACATATTCGTTAGTAATAAAACCAAGATACCTACAAGAAAGACAAATGAAAGCCAAGTGTCTCTTTTTCAACATTCAGATTTTCAGCATGGAGCTTATGATCTTCATGTTTCAAACTATGGAGTTGGGTTTTTTAAGACAGACTTCATTTTCTCTGTGCAGTTCTCCCCAAGTTCAAGTTTGGGACCTGACCCTTCAGACCGATAACCTTAAAATCCCACATTCAAGTGTGTTCTTCAAGTTGCATGCAAGTTTTTTCACCAGCATAGAAACAACTATGGAAACTTCAGAAGGTCTTTTGTTGTATCATTTAATCTGCAAAGTTATCCCATTACATATGCTAAATTATGACCACATGAATAGTTCTGTGTGTGCACAAAAACATACGTGTGTGCATGTATATATATATATATACACACATACACAGATAGGAGAGAGTGCATAAGAAGCCCCTTCCTCATCGAGTCCCTGTAGGGAAGTCATGAACAAATTAATTTTAGCATGAGTTTTCAGTCTGCTGAGCTTTCCAGAATACTGCCAAGCATCTGTGTGGTGAAAAGCCCAGGAAATCTGATGCCAATCACTCATTTTGGAGGGCTGCACAGCCAAGTCCTGTATATTCAGCAGAACAGAACTGCAGTTCCAGTACATACACACTTTTGCATTCATTACAGGATGCTCTTCATGTCAAAACAAAACATAGCTTCAGCACAGGTTTTTTCTGAGTTAAAGCAGAAATCTACACACAGAGGGGTGTCTATGTTATGTCTATTAATGCCTTCACCTAACAAATCTAATCTGTTAACTCAAGAATTTAATTCTTTAGACGTTTCTGTACTGCAACCTATTCAAAGCACTTTATTTCACTACTCATTTTCTGGGGTGGATAGAAGTAATTTATTTCCCCGGGTTTTAAAGCAGGTTTCCTAGGAAACAGTTTCAGCCACCTTGGCATGGGTCAGCTTATACCTTATTCCACAAATTGGGATACCACAGGAGTAGCAAACCAGTGCAATAATGACCAATGTGTTGAACATTATGGCCAAGTCATGTGGATACTTTAATACTTGAAGCAATGCTTGTCTGTAAAAAAGTAGATGCTGTCAGGATAATGACACTCCTGATACTTTTCATCAATAATTGACCAGAGCATGTGCCACTTTTTATTGACCAAGTATTTCCAAAATGTTCTGTATGTGAGTTACAAGTCTACTTCTCCTAATAAATTCACAACCTTGTACAGTCATTTGAAGAATTACAGAAACAAACTAGGCGCATGAAATTCAAAATATAAATCTCAACATCACTGACAGTAACAGTTCTGTTTGAAGTCAATTTAAATGAAAACAGACTGGGGAATATTTTTTGCCTTTTTTTTTCTCAGATGGTAATAATTTTTTTTTCTTCAAACTTTGAAAGGGAAGATGCTATTACAACTGCAAATGCGTAATCATGATGGCAACTAACTAAAAAATAGCTTTAACTGTGCTTTTTTCCTAACAGAATTTTGCCATGAAATTTAAACAAGTACAGTCCAGGAATAATTCATAGTTCTTTTCTTATCAACAGAAAAGAGAAAAAAGAGGTTTTTCAAACTATGTAGTAAACAATCTGCATTCCTTCCCATTATGTTCTTGTGCCAAAATTCTAGAGAAATATGGTAAACATTCAAGTGGCTTCTAAATTATATAAATCACTGATTTAATTCCCCTGGGTGAATAAGGTGGAAATAAAACAAAAAGTAGTCTTTCCATATGAAATAAGAGTCTGTGCTCCTATTTTGAAGATAACCAAAGGTACCCATCTCATTTTAGGTTTGGGAGGACAGATTTCATTATAAGGAGCTCACATAAAGTAAAACACAGGTAGGATGGTATGCAACTTTTGCATAATTCATTGGCATAATTCATCATAGCATTAGTTTATTGCAGTGCCCAATATAAGATTTAATTTTCAAAAAAGAACATTCACTAATGCCATTCCTTCAGAAGACTTGAATGGAAAATTAATTAAACATTGAGCTTACAATGAGGATTAAAGGTTCCAGAATAGTTTCAGAATTGTGTCAAAGTGGACTTCAGAATTAAGTACCCCTATAAGCAAAAAAAAAAAAGGAAGATATGATTATTTTATTTCCCCCCACACCAAATCTCCTATTTGGTTGGAGGCATGGAAATTAATTATGCCACATCATTCATTCCAGGTAAGGAAGGAAAGTATTGTAAAATAAGTGGTGGTATGAATCTTAAGTACAAAAACACTTGATCAACTTTTTCACTTTTTTTCCTGAACTAGATCTCAGGTGGATAATCATGCCCAATTATGCCAATCCCACAACAACCACTCAGTCATTTTCTAAAGAACATAAACTTCTTATGCTACTCAATGCTTAAGACCAAGACAATGATACAAGGCCACCTACCTTTACTTGTTGTCTAGCTTACAGAAAAACTTCTTAGTTTGAGCAGCAGACATTAGCATATTGCCTAATATCCAACAATCTCTTGTGAGAAATTGAGACATCTTAGATAAAGTAACATAAAATTTGTGGAAACTTTTCCTCTTTGCCCCCAACCAGATGCTTGGAAAATCACTCATTCTCAAGGAAAATAAAACTCTGAGCAAAATATTTACCCCATTTTTGCAATGGAACAGATGTTTCTTAACATGTTGAGAGAAACTCAAAGTCACTGTCAAACCTGTGTTCTATGCAACTTTGGGGAAACATTATTTTAAAACAGCAGTAGCTAAGACCACTCATAAAAAATGTCAGAATTGCTTCGGTTTGAGGAGAGTCCCACATTGGGGAATTTGGAAGAAAGGAAACTAATTAAAAACTACTTCACACTAGAAAATAATATATTTTTGAACATTAGAGTTTAACTAAAAAGTAAATTATTATGAATTCTGTTTCCAACAAGGGATTATGCAAACTGAAATTAAAAACAGTTTCTTTACTTCAAGTAACTGAGAAAAACAGATGGAAAGCATAAGTCAGAAGACTAAAATTATCTGGAGCACTGGAATTGGCAAATACCTTTCCTGGCTGAAAGACTTCCAAGCTCTCTCACACTTTCTCCTCCTGAATGTGCATCTCCTTCAGCTACTAAGAATCCATCCTTTCCTATGGGCTGAAAGAATACTGAAAATCTCTGAGTTTGTCAAAACACTTGGTACCTCAGAAGTCAATTTCGTCTCTGTACTACTGCCAGGACAATTACCTTTGAATCCTAACTTTCTTGCAGAAGAGAGATAGTTTACTCCAAATAAGCACTATGGAGAAGCAAAGACATATTGGTGCTCCTTTCTCTCTGGTGCTTCATGCAAAAGTGCCATGTATTTGCCCAGGATTGGGAAGTGGATTTACTGGCTGCATCCTAACATGCTGGGAGAAACTCTTTATGAAATGTTAGTGTGGCATTTCACTTCTCACAAAAGAACACAGGGTGAAAGTTATGATTCCAGGGATTATCTGTGAACTGTGTTTAAGCTGTGTTCATGAATAAATAACATCTAGGAGAAGGTAAACAAAGACATCCTTACACTCCATGGGTTCTTAAATCATTTGCTTCTCATATCTGCATAAAACCCAAGAGTAAAAGTTCTGAAAGTAATAAATTGTTCTGTGTTATGAGTGCAAATGAAACCAAAATCCAAATTCCTGTACTTGTAGAAGCAGCAGTATCAAAGATGACTTAGAAAAGCAATAAGGAGCTGCAGAGAAGATTGAAAAGGAAATGATTGCATGGTCCAAGTCTTAGGTATTGCTCGCACATTTCCTTGCAATGTGAATTGCTATATTCCTCCAGCAGCAACTGAGTCTCAGAAAAGTTTATGTTATTCCCAATCTTTCAAGAGCGGTTCTTAATGCTGCATCTTAAATCAGACTATTCTTCTTGCTATTCTTCATGCAAAATAAAAAAGGATGGAAAAATATATTTCCTTGCTGTTTTTTTTAAGTGTATCAGAATCTGTTAGTTCCTTTTCACTTTTACTGTTCCAAATGTTTTATAGAAAAGACAAACTTGCAAACTCTGATTCCAATGAACTTACATTTGTTTTGCTCTTTTATGTACATTTTTTCTCATTACACCCATTAATGAAAGAGTGTTTCTTACTCAGAAAGGATTTAAAGGAATGGATAAGACCACAAAGCACATAAATTAACTTTTTTTCTAGACATAGTTTTTCTTATGGCCAGCATGTGCATCAATATCAGCAGAACAGGTTGATGAAAATCAATGTATAAAATAAATACTTTGATTTTACAGTTACAAATCTAGCCTTAAGACTTGCATGAAGGTTGCACAACTGGGAGATTCAGTACAACCCATTTAACAAAAGTATTGCTTAGAACAGAAAAATCCCTCTTTCCTCCAGTCATGCTGCTCACAATACACACAGAGGAAGACTGAATAGAACACCAGGGGAAAATGGTGCCACTGGGATAAAAGATTCTGACTACAATTCACATTTTGGAAAGCTCCATGGTGAAATGCTGGCAGGAACAGAGCTGGATTTTAAGCTAAGCAACTGAATGCTTCCTAATGCACAAGAGAAAACCCTTCTAATGAATTCTGTGCAACTCAGAGTGGAAGGAAAAGCAACTGGAAAATAGTAATATCTCAAAAAAGTGAAACAGAACAGACCTATTAAAAGGAACTTTTTTTTCAGTCACAGGTTTAAGTAGGCAAAAAACAACCCCAACACTGAAGCTCTCTTTTATACTGTGCAGTTGGACCTGTAAAGTGTCACTGGGGTTTCTTAATGAAACATCACAGTGTACTGGGAAAAGACAATCAAGTTTTTGTGGCAAATTCATACTGGGCCTGTTTCATTTACTTTCTCTGTTGGTTTACTGGCACTTGTTCATCAGAATTTATTCCAAGTAAACTCAAGGTGCCCTGTGTTTACAGACCTTGAAGTCACTTTCTGTTCATAATTGTTGATATAATCAAGAAATATAATCAAAAAAATGTTGGAAAGACCAACATTATGGACAAGAACTGCAGCTATAAACTGCAAGGTATGGCCTCACATAGTGTGTGCCTCTCTGAAAGGAAAAAGGACATTGGGAATAATCTCCTACCTTTTCCTCTGATTCTTTTCCTCCCTGCATTTCTGCCAACATATAGTCATTCTTAGATGATGAAATGAGAACAGACTAGGTCTTTTTGATTCCTCTCACAACTTCTGCATTTGACTTCAAATTTAACCTTAATTGTCTTCTGTTTCCAACAATTTTACACCACACAGACTTGCAACATCTCACTTATCTTCTCCTAGGAAATATGTCAATAAGTGCACTGTAGTATATAAATACTTTAAATGACATGCAAACCTGAATGATTAAGAACGTAATGTGCTTCACTGTCTGCCATTTAAGTGACTTGTTACTTCAAAAATTAAATCAAACACCAATGTCCATCTAAAATTATCTGTAGCTTGTTATCTAGTTTGACTATTTGCTTCAGAAATTTCTGCTTTCAGGATGATGATGACTTAATATTTAATCCTGGATTTCCAGGCAGAAACAGCAATAAGAAAACCTTATACAAATCTCACTCTTTTAAACCATTAGTATTTTGTTTTAAACAAAAGAGTAACCTTGCAGGGAAAGATGCAAATCTCTGGGGGTGATATGGCATTTTTCATTTCAAAACTTAAAAAAAGTTAAAACATTCAAAATTAGAATTGAATTGCCTGAAATTGTGACAGGAAAAACTGTAGATTTTCTTTGCAGAGTAAAAGTTAGTTTGGGATTTCTGTTCCCTTGAAGAAAACCTGAAATGTTGCATTTAATAGTAATTTAAACTGAAACTTCATTCCTTCAAGGTTAATTTTTGCAGCAGATGAAATCTAAAAGCTACTTTTTGTACAGCTTGTGAGGGTTTATTAGCTTTAGGAGACCTTTAAGTAGACTCTGGAAGAACTGCTTGCCTTGCCTTTCAATATATCACAGAAAACTGGACAATGAGCATTTGGATGTCAGAGAAAAGACAACTTTCTTTTGGGAAAAAAATTAACACAACTGAGTCCGCCAAACAGGCACCCTGGACTCTTTCTGTGATTTCTAGCATCTCTGGGGCATGAGTGACACAGTTCAACCAGAATAAGCTACATTAGTTGCTGGGAAGCTCTACTATTTTGGTTCTCAAGCACTGCACAGATGAAATGTACACTGTAAATACAGATTTACCTCTTTACACTTTGAAAATTTGGACATATCCTTTCATTAAGTACCTATGATATTCCAGTGATGACTAATTCTAGGAAAAATTTCCCATGCACAACTGGTACTGCAAGGCTTGCTAATTAAATATCAAGGTAAATAATTAAGACTCTCGAGTGTTCTGAAATTACAGAAGTCCCAAAAGGTGCTGAGGTAACACTTAGCATTCCTGACAGATCTATAAAAACACAACAACAAGCAAAGGGCACCTGTAAATCAATGACAGGTAGCTTAAGTACTATGATAAAACTTTGGAATTAAGGCTTCTATATACACAATGTGTGCAAGGCAGAGGTGTAATTTCCAAGCAGAACAGTGGAAGTTATGTCAAAAGCAGTGAAATAGCGATGCCATTTAATGATTGATTGATTGATTTGACAACATATTTTTATGTATCACTTCACATACATAGTTTAGTACAGAAATTTCTGTCCACATAAAATCATGACCTTTTCCCCCACCCCAAAAATCACATACATAGTCCCATAAATTTCTGTATATGCCTAGATGTAGACACACAGATGTACATGTGAAAAGTAAAAGTGATACTATGTTTTGGTGTGTTGCCTTCCTTTATAATAATAATGATCTTCCTGATCACAGGATGATCTTTAACTGATGTTAAAGTGCTTCAGAAGAACCAACTACTATTAATGTTTTATATGTGGCCAGATGCCTCTTTTTTACCTTTAAGTCATGATCAGTGCATATATATCAGCAATAATAAGTACTCTTATAAGCAAAATCGTGCACATTACAGTCCCACTGAGCAGGAAAGAGTGTTAATTGGTGCCAGCTATTAAATGAAAAATTGCTTTAAGTTTCCCATGGGAGGACGTAATGTGAGTTAAGGAGGACACCATAACATTAATATGTAAAATTATTTAATTATGTTAGTTGGAATTTTATAAAAACACTAACCAAAGACATGAAAGTACAGTAAATTTAAGCTTTTTGGATTTTTCCCCTGGTAAAACTAGAAACAGTACGAAATGACACTTTGTACAGAGGAAATATAGGAACTGTTCATAGAGATCCCTGTTATTCCTCAGTATTCACAAGTACAAATGAATAAGAGACTTCCCAGCACAGATCTATCATGTCTAGTTTCATTTCAGCTACAAAAAGAAAACCTGTGGTGTAAACATGTGACGTATTGTGCTGAAAATGGTAGCTGGACTAGTATTTGACATAGCTGAAAAGAGAAAGACGGGAGTGAAAATTTTATATGAGCTGCAAGTTTTCTTCATGTGTTTGGAGCACAAAGCAGAGCTCCTCTTCATTTGTGCTTACTGGAAACTATGGTAGCTAACAGATGTTGTGATGCCTGCAGAAAACAACAAATAAGGATCACCAGCCAAGGGAATTGCTGGACTCTGAAATTACACAGGATGCTGCAGTTGCTCATTTCCTACAACCTAGTGGTATTCAAATCCCATCTAAAAACTGGAGACAAGAAATAGACTTGCAGACCACAATAAAAATAGACACCAAGGTCAATAGAGGCCAAAATGAGGGGTCCGAATAAAATGCTCTGTAACCTTATGCCATGGTTAGATGTACAGAAAAGAAGTGATATTTTAGATGGTCAAATATAAGTAAGCAAATACATTACGTGCAAAAATCAATACAAATAAAGTCAGGGAAGGTTTTCTTGTTATTTTTCTTAGGAAAAAGAGGATCTCCAGTCGAGAAAAAAAAATTGAGTCAGATTAAAAGGAAAAATTATATAAAAGCATATTCAGCTTTCCTTTGACTAACTTTAAAAATTAATTACAAGAAAATGATTAATGGATGTTGAAATGCTAGTCCAAATTAAAAAGGCTAAATATCATTATTACTTCTTTCAGGTGGTAAAAATGATGATTGTGGTTGTGCTGACATTTGCTGTCTGCTGGCTGCCCTACCACATTTACTTCATAGTTACGGGGATCTATCAACAATTAAATCGGTGGAAATACATTCAGCAAATCTATTTAGCCAGCTTTTGGCTTGCCATGAGCTCTACAATGTACAATCCTATTATCTACTGCTGTCTTAATAAGAGGTAAGAGCTGGTTATGAAATGAGGTGCATAACTTTGCCAAGAACATAAACTGGTTAAATGGAAAAATAGATAGAATTTTCACTTAAATAGCTTCCAGTTAGTGGGAAAACACAAAATGCAAAAAACCCACCCCTTTCTTTATGTTTGTACTTGAAAAGAATCCCCAAAACCCTAAAGGTGAACTTCCAGTGAATATTCTGATCTACTTAAAATTTCAGAGCAAAATTCAGTTTTCAGAAACCAGTCCTTCCCCTGTGCACCTGCAAAATTTAAAAAAAAAAAAACACCCTATAGTAGTTTAATGGTTCTGGTTTGCAAAATATTAAAATCAAAAAGATGGTAATTAGTGATATGGAGTGCAAGCTGTATGTTCACTAATTGTAGCCCCAATTTTGTTTTGCTGGAAGAATGCAATACAAAATGTGATTTACTGTGTTTTGTATATCTCAGCATTAGATTTCTACTGCGCTCCAAGATCTGCAATAGGCTGATAAATATTATACGAATGTTTATATTCTCATTACATAATACTAAATTACAGTATTGTTTGATAGCAACACATTATGCTCTGAATTTCAAAGACACTGCACCTGTTGAGCTTGGTGACATTTTTCAGATACTTGCTAGTCTGAGACTACTGCATTGCAAAATGGACTCAGGTCTTTCATTTCAACATATAGGACCAGGATCTACACAAACATCATCCTGGCCATCCAATTTGCCAGTATTTCTTCTAGCATTACTGGATAAAGATCACCAAGAACACTTAATTACTTCACAAAGTCAGTATGAATCAGTATTGAATAAGTAATCTTAAATATTATTTCAAATCTCTTTTGATTTAGCAGCCAGTGCCAAGTTTAATTACTGTCAAACTTTATACCAATATTGCAATGTATTTCTGAACCCCCATTAAAGATCATGCAGTACCTGTCAAAAGGAATCTAATAAAAAATTAGGTGAATAAATCCTAACGAGTTTTTATTGTTGTAAAAACACTGGTGTCATCCTTCTTGATGAGGATAACTTATGATAATTAATATTCATGAGCTTTTAAAAAGACAAGGTAATGACTAAATTCATAGAGCCTTCTGCCTCTTTTCATCATTTACAACTGTTTAAAGATGAGGTAAAGTTTTAGCATGCCAGAACAAAACTCAAATGGCAAAATTTCCACTGATTTTAACAGAAACCAGATTTCAGTAAGTGTCCAGTGTCTGCAAAATCAAAGGCAAGAAAGAATGAGGCCTCATAGTTTTCAATTACTACCATAAAACTTCTAAACCAATCCCATTTTCTTCAAAAACTTTTCATGGCACAGTTACAAAAGTATTTATAAAAAAATAATATCTCTGATGTGGCTTATGTTGACACTTGCAAACTGCGAAATTAAATGTCTGGATTAGAGAATACAGCCAAAGAAAAATTAATATTTTGAGACATGCTAAAGGTCACCTTGTTCAGAATTTGATGCAAGAATGAAATCCTGGTGACAGTTTTTTTATAATTAAGTTCCATATTGAAATGAAGATACCAGAATGTCTGCTTCCTTTTCATTAAGTAGGAAAATAGAGCTTGTTGCTGGGAGTCAGATCAATTCATGCCTCTGCTGGATCTAATATCAGACAGAGTTAGAACATCTATCCCCAGCCTCATCTTCCAGGCTAATTAGGATATTACGTATCTAGATAAAGAGCATTATTTCAAAATGAAGAAAAAACATGCCCTGAATTAGAAAGAAGATGAAGGTGCCAAGAAAAGTCATGCAGTTTAAAGAAGTTCTGGTTTTACAATTCCTGTCACTAAATCCATTTCCATCAGAGGCTCTTTCAGTATTTTTCCAAAATATGGACTGCATGTAAACAGAGAATGCTGAATAGCAACCTACCTGCTCAGTTATCACCATGTGAGACTCCATGGCAAACTTAAAAATTTGAGGAAAGAAAAGTCCCTTCTGTGAGATCTGTTAAGTTTAACTGAACACTTTATCTGAATTTTTACCTGCAGTCATTACTGTGGTAGTTGAACCACTGCTCAAAAAAAATTAGAGGATAAACAACAGAGCTGATTGTTATAACAAAACAAGAGAAGCAAGACAAGTGAGAAAGTCAGATAAGCTTTAGGTCTAGGTGAAAAGGTGTTCTTTTTCCAGTTATACACAGATACATAGGGAATTGCTTTTCTAATTATATTGAACTTTTATTCTGGAAATGCATACACACAAAATGTAACAACGGCCTCTATGGTGAATCCCTGCCTCTGTACGAGTATTGCAAACACTGATGCTCTAAAGTCTCAAAATGCCTGTTTGTATATTGCTCACATCCAGATTTCAACTTTCTAGGATTCTCTTAACTATTAAAATTTATTTTCCAAATATTTTACATGAACAATTATTAGTCGTTACATCATTCCCATATAAGCATCTCTGTTAGAAACACAGAAGGGATATTGAAATTTGGAAACTGGGATGGCATTTCAGAGAAAAGAAAGTTACAAAGTTTCTCTGAAAGAAGATGAAAATATAGGTGCAGATCTCATTAGAGGTCAAATCAAAACAATTTACGTGAAGACAGTTATATGAAAGTTGGTGTTTGTTTACTTTGCACAGGCAAAGGACAGGAGATTCATTATAAGGAAAATACTGCTGTTAAAATGCAGGGAAAGCATATAGAAAATCAGAAACCAAAATGAGTTGTTACCACTATCTTTTTTGCCCTACTCAGACTTCAGTCAAGGAAACTCCCGGTGACTTCACCACACTGAGGCCTAGGAGCAGGATAATTGGCCAAGTCAGTATCCTGCCAGCGCTGTGTGTTTTCAGATGAAGGCCTGGGGCTGGCTCTCACAAGCACAGACATTCACCAGGCTTCTTTCCTCCTAGGTTCCGAGCTGGCTTCAAGCGAGCTTTCCGCTGGTGCCCCTTCATTGAGGTGTCCAGCTATGACGAGCTGGAGCTAAAGGCAGCCAGGTTCCACCCCACGCGGCAGAGCAGCCTCTATGCTGTGTCCAGGATGGACTCCAGCATGACAGTGGTGTTTGACACTAATGATGGAGACAGCATGCATGCCAGTCATAAGAAAAGAACAGCTCCAAGGGACCTGAACTTCAATGGCTGTTCACAGAGGAATTCCAAGACTGTCTCCACAGCCTCAAGCCTCATCAATTCATTGCACACATCAGCAGATGTTTATTCCTAAACATTTCGTGTTGCTAGAAGGGCAACACTGGACAATGTTCTCCTACTTTGGGATTTGGTATTCTTACTACAGGAAAGCAAACCAGATTCCACTAACAAACCCTAGCTATAAATATTGTGAGACTTTTGGGAATCTCTTCCTTTTTTTTTTTTTTGCTTTGGAGAGGAAGAGGAATTTGAAGACATATGTATTTCTCAGTCCAAAAGCATACTTGCACCACAACAGCGTTTCTAGGGATTACCCAGAATAAACTAATGCCATAGAAAACTTTGTTTCAGTTGTCTCTGACCTGTAGCATTTATGTTTGACTTACTGAAATGTAACAGGCTCCTTTACTTATTGAAAGCAGAAATGTACCGTGTTTTCCATTATGAGTGTATTAATTCCACAGTAACAAAATTACCTGAGATTTGATTATAAAGATGTATTTATAATGAACACCTAATGAGCCCCAAGTCAATTAAGCTGTTTTACAATTTAGCCCCATTCCCAGACAAATAGATAAAATTAAGTTCACGTGAATGCCGTTCAGCTCTATCTGCAGCAGTACAATTTTGCAAATATATATGAGAACAGGAGAACATGACTAAGAGACTAAGTTAAACTCTACCAAAGTTTACATACTAGTAAACATCAGACTCTAATGGGATCTGTACTACCAGGGGAATATATTGCTTTGATAAATCTCTCATAGCTTTGTATCTTAATACCAAGGGTAAGGTCTGTCTCCAGCAACCTTAACAGAACCTTTCTGGCTGACTTTAGAAAAGCCAAATGATTTTAAACTGGAGATTCATATATGAAAAAAATACCCTGGTGGCAATGGACTCTTCTCTGCAGAAGATAAAGTAACAAGATTCATGATTGAAAAATTCCACTAGGAAAAAAAAATATTTGGGCTCTTTTTACAAATTTTCCATAGCTTGATACATAGAAAAATACTCCTGTGCCTGCCTCTGAAAACCTGCTAGGCATTCTTACACAGACATGTTCCCACTGAATTCAGACAAAATCCACTTACCGTCACTGTTGCAGAGAAAGCTGACCGTAACAAAAAAGGGACCAGAGAGCAGTCTTTTAGTTAAATGACTCGGTCAGTTGCATGGATAGACTGGTTACATGAATGTTTGTTGTCAAACAGTTAATAAAAACATAAGCAAGAGAGTGTGAATGCCTTCCTGAGTTAGCCAAACCAGCACAGGACAGTGTGTATCTGGCTGAACCCAACCCAGTACCAAAGCTGAGCAATTACTAAAGAGAACTTTGAAGAGAGAAAGGCTTGAGCTGGCTTTAGTCCACATTCCTTCCCAGCCACTGGGGATGATCAGCATTGTGACAGTGAGCATATCAAACAAGATTAGTGAAACAAGAATCATATTTGTATTGTGATTCATGTATATAGTCAACTGTTATGTTCTGCTAAGTGTAACTTGTACTTGTATAGTGATTTCAGTGCACTGTGGTATCACTTACTAAATCAAAATCCTGCATAAAGTAAAATATCCTCAAATACATAAACCTGATACATTAAACTCTCCATGTATGGAATAACTAAAGAACCTGGTCATAGACTATCATACTCTTATAAAAATGTATCACAATTCCAGACTCACTTTTTCTATCTATGGTCTGATCTTAAATCCACTGAAACAAAGAGCTCTTTTCATTGATGACTTTCCCTTTAAATGTCAATCCATGCTTTTCAACAATCTGTTTCTCAAAAAAAACCAGGTATTTTCAAACATTGTAATTGTTATACTTTCACTTCTCCTTGTTTTTTTTTTAAGTGTGTAGTAATCCAGCAAGTGTCATGCAATACCTATAAAATACTTGTAAATTTTTTCCCCTGAAATACTCTGTTTTAAGAACTTTAAAATCTTCACAGGTTTTTAATAACTCTGTCAAGAAGTTCCAGGATAGTTAACACACAAATAGAAAAGGATGCTATTAACCTGATGGTGATGTACTATTAACCTGTATATTAACCTGATGGTGATGTACTACAAACACATGCTGTGAAGTCCTCTGTCTGCTCATGTACAACTTCTGAGAAACATACATAGAGAAAATGTATACTTGTTAAATAAACAGTCTTTTCTAACTATGGCTATTATTAAATGAGTGTTGAAAAATTTATTGTTTTTAAATGTAGAGTATAAATTTGAAAAAGCTGTATTATAAAAGTACAGCAGCATAAATGTATAAAACATCTTCATGTAACTTTTAGGATTCTTCATTGACAAATATCAAGAAAGCAATGATGGCTTCCTTACACTTGTACCTCTAGTGAAATGATTTCACTTTAAGTTTTTTATCATATGACATCCTGGACAACCAATCCACTGATAATCTGGCTATATTTTGGTGGGCTAGAGGCATCAAAAACATCCCTTCTCTAGTTCTTCTCTGAAGTTACAGGATATTCCTGTACAAGAAATTTAGAAATCTGTGCCTGTAATCACAGCATTGCTTTAACAAAACATTACAGTGGTAACATGGTGCAAATCAATCTCTGTGTCTCAGCCCCCAAGAACATGCAGGGTAACACAGTTAAACAAGAAACACAGCAAAAGCTGTGACTGACCGCAACTTCCATATGAATTACTACCTCTGAACAAACATTTTCAACAAGTGGCCTGGTCACTATAAAATTCCTTATAGGCCTCCTGACACCCCTCACTGAGTGTAGAGGAAATCAGGTCATCCTCAGTTTGTGTCAATAAGACTGCTCAAAGTAGTAGTGGGCATACAGAGCACATGCTCTTGTGGGATTGCTGGTGCAGCACTGTGGCTGTCTCACGTCTGCAACCTTCAATCAACATTCTTTAATTTTGGTAGGAGTGAGTTAAGGAAAACAGACAGATACAGAGCTATCTTCTTACCAAGAAAGGCACAATAATACTACAAAACAGCTGCAACTAAACAGCATCAGGAAAGGTCTTCTGATCCTGAAATCTTCTGAAACATGTTCATCCTTCTCAGTATAACAGTTTGTAGTAGCAGAGGCTCCTATTGGAGTCTGCCTCTAAAATTTGTATGTGATGAAGAGATATCATTTCTCCCTGAACAGCCATTTTGCAGGGCAATTCCCTTGGTAGAGAACAGGCTTAACTTTCATACCACCAAAGACAGAATAATCAGTGTCAGTTTACTCTGTCATTCCCTTGACATTGGCTAAACTTGCAAAAAAAAAAAATTTTAAAATTTTAAAAAGGAGAAAAAAAAAAGAAAACCAAACCAACTAAAAAAGCTAGACACTACTATTTAAACAAAAACAAAAGGAAAATAAAAAATAAAAATAAAAATTAAAAAAAAAAACTCATTTCTTGTCTCAAGTCTTTGTGGTGGTGCATTCTTCTCCCCACACTCTTCCTTGGAACCACTCTACAACCTCAGGAATCCCCACTGGGCATTGGCCTTTGTGTGATGAGTTGGATGGTCAAGCTTCCCTTGACCATATGGCAACTCTTGCGTGGTTAAGCTGGGAACATCCCTGAGATGGACAAGAGCACAGTCAGTCCCCCACTTACAGCCTTGGGACTTTCCCTGAACCATAATCCAAGGAAAATAACAGCACTGTGGCTGGAGTTTTGAAAAGAATTTGAAATTGTATTGGAAACAATTTGGAATTGTTTTGGAATTTCCAGCAACTACTGATCTGAGGATGGAAATTTTACAGATTACATCTTGCTACCTATAAATAGGGGTCCTAAGTGAGGACCTTTGAGCTCCCCTGGTCTTCAGTGGGGTGCAGCAGTATCTCCCTTTGAGTGGGATGGCTGACAGAGCTTGAAAACTCTCATGTTTGTGAGAAAACTGATGACAGTGCATATGCAGATAAAGTCTCACTCCTTGAGCCTCAACCGCTGAGGAAAGCCAAGGCACTCGACATGGGTATTTGACTGAAATCAGAGAGAATTTTTCACAGGTACTTCTGTACACACTTCATCATGTCTGTGTGCATGCATGTGTGCATGTGCACATGCATGTGAATTGATCATACCACCCTTGAGTAAGCATTGCATAAACACTGACATCTCAGAATGATAATTAAGTAACTACTGCAGTTTTAGTCAATTTTATTGAATGACTTTATAAATGCTGAATTAGTTAATTGATTAAGTACTACTTAAATCCTTTAAGCATGAAACGTTGATCAGGCTTGTCAATGGGATCCACTCTGAACCTTGTGACTCTATGGAAAGGTCTTCCTTACCTTTGCACCCTATCATTTGCATCCCTGGACTTCATGCAGATCATTCTAGTGATTTTAAGCTAATATTCCTTTGTATGCTTTATTTACATAGTAAATAATAGAGTGAACATTGCCATTGAACTTTGTTGCACTTTCACACATTTATATTAAAACTTACTTTTCTCCATGCCTGTGACTGTGATTCTTTAAGCTACCTAAACCACTCAATTGTGACAAATTGGCATAGTCAGCAGAATACTAAATCAGGATTTGCAACAGTCTTCCAAATAAAAGCATGATCTTGAGAGGAAAAATGAACTCCAAGTAAGCTCATGGCACTCAGACAGAAGGCATTCAGCAGACTGCAGCCTGGATCTCTTGGCAGGAATCCCTTGACAGCCTTCTTTCCAGTTCACTTACAGCACATTGTCAAGGTTGGGAGGCACTGGCAGACCTGCGCAGAGCGAGCTATTTGCAGCATTTACACCTGGTAACTGAAGGTGTCACTGAGGATGGTTACTGATCAATACCAACATGTATCTTCAAAAATAACATACAGAAGGAATTGATGAAAAAAAGGGGAACAAAACAGGAACTTGGTGTTTTTTTATCTAAATAAAACCATTCAGGTATTTTGGAAGTGGATGCTCATCCTTTAATACTGGGCAATTTTTTTTTTCACACCAATGAGGAAGAACCTATTTCATTGATATAAATTTCAAAACCTTTCAGGCTGTACCCACCAGAATACAGAATTTAGAGAAACTCGTGTTCCTTTTGCATTTATTTCAAGGCTTTTGAAGTGCCTATTCCAAGTATAAATTTACTGAACTTCTTCCTTTAATTCAAAATGAGTTTAAATTTAGAGTCCCAAATACTATGGGATGTTAGTTAAACAAATACATCCAAAGGTTGCTACAAAAGATGCAGGAGATACTACTAAGGATATAGTACTCTTTACAAATATCTTGTGGGTTCCCTGTATTAAATAATGCATTCAGTTCAATGTGTGTCTTCCTGTTCATGAGCAGATTCAAGTGATTCTGTGTTCATAAATCAAAATGATCTGTTGAGACCAGTCAAAGATAATTCTTTATCAGTCCATGAGCAGTTGCTGTGGGTATTTAAATACTAATTGTATTTAGATGGGTTCATATATCACATGAGATATAGTTACATGCTAATTGAATTGCTTCTCTCCCATCTATAAAACTGAAACATGCATATTGTATTATAACTGGAATCAGATTTCCCAAAGCAAAGGGTTAAGCTTACAAATACCAAACCTGTCTGTTATGAGTACTCTAACAGCCTCTGGAATCACTATTCCTAAGTTTCACAATGAATTTTTCACTGCAATATTTGTGATGCAAACAGAAAAAGGGACACCAAGAACAGGCCCATGAATTGTACTTCCCAAGCACACATACTATGGAAATTCATGTTGCCCAGCTTGCTTGGACTTACACACTTTGGATTTTAAAAAACCCAAAACCAACCAACTAATACTTTCATCTGTAGGCATTCACCAATTAAATCCTACAAATCTGACGACTTGAAATGCTCAGCAGCTCTTCTACAACATTGCCCACAAATTCATATGCAAATGAAAGTAAAAAATCAAGTCTGTAGATAAGATACACATCAAGACTTCAGGCAAGCTCCTTCTTGAATGCAAGGGAAGACTTCCTGGACAGCATCTCCAGATTTGCAGAGGTTCTGCCAGAGGAGGTCTGACCAAGGACAGAGATATGTGCCAGCATCAAACAACTTCACAGAGCAGTCCAGCCAGCAGCTCTTTTCTGCTTGCAATACTGAGATCTATATCCTGTATGAGAACTGAAAAACTTAAAGCAGCCAAGAACACCTCCAAGATCAAAGGTACAGCTTTGCCTCGACCTGAAGCTCTATTCAGTAGGACCCTACACTAAGCAAAGTAAGTTTTTATTCAGAAGTGTGTTCTAATATATTCACAGCCTTCCTTCATTCGGTTGAGTTTGGAACCTTGAATATATTTAGACAAATGCATCACCTAGAAGGCATGGGCCAGGTGAGGTGGCCCAACTGGAGCAGTTCTCCTGAGGATTGGCAACTTCAACAAGGTAGACAAAAAGTGCTCATAGAAGCATTATGATCTTCACTCCTCATGCTATGTATGCCCTGCACCACAGCACCCTCATGGTTACTAAGTCATGCAATTGCTGTCACCTAGCCAGGCTAATGTGTATGGGGTAGCAAGACCACTACCAACAGAGGAAAGAGAAAGCTCCAAACAGCTTTCCCCTGGGCCCCAAAACTCCTTTTCATAGCTTGTTAGACATGTAATTACCCTAAAACTAATAGGATGTAGAGATACTTCAGAGCTAGCAGCAGATAAGCTTAGGTACAAAAAATAGCACAGACATATCAATATAGAGCTCTGTGAGGGCTAAAATTTACCTTGAAATTACCAAACTACCACAGGTAAACTTGCCCATGCTGGCATTTGACTGGACCATTTCTACTATCCTTAATCATACACATCCCACTCAAAGTACATGTAGCTACCTCCACATTCCAAAGCAGTTATTATCCTAATGTGTACCAAGAAAAACAAAAACAGTCTAACCATCTGCCAAGCTCTCAAAAAAGGAAATGGCAGAACTCCTCACGCACTCTACATACCTTCTGTCTTACGACCACAACAAGACCTTTGGCAGTCCCTCCTTGTTTCAACCCAAGAGAAGCCTGACCCCAAGGCCATGAGGGAGCTGTGGTGCAACCTGACACATTTCCCAGCATGGCTACACAGCTGCAAGTTCTGACACAGAGAGCTCCACACCTTATCTCAACATAGACCTAAATACCTGAAAGAGCCAGGAGCTATAATCCCAATTGTTTTCTACCAAATCATTCAATTTGCCTTGCATGCCACAGTGAAATACCAGGTTGGGTGTTTCACAGAAATTCTTTGAACTAGAATAAATAATGCACACATGCACACACAAGTCCCAGGGAAGGAAAATGTCCCTGAATGAAATCTACAAGTTTCATCCACAGAAAAGAACTATGCAATTCCCCAGTGCACCTTGGACTCTTAGCACTGGTTCTGGGGCCCATTCACAGAGCTCGGATCCTTGCAAGAATTTTTAAGTAATATAATAAACAACCAACAGGAGTTCAGAAATGAGACATTGGGACAACCAAATAGTTAAATGCTAACAATCTTCCACCTTCTTCCACTGGCAAGTGAGTATTTCAACAGAAATCCATGTGGATGTGTCAGAGGTTGATATGATAGTGTGCTAATCATATTTTGATACCCAGCTTTGAAGGGATTTGGATGACCATTTGCTAATCAATGTAATGTGATCTTCAGCCTGAAATGCATGTTTCTGTTCTACAGAAAAACTTTGCCTGAAAACTTTACTCTTTTGAGGCCTCTGAGGAGGTGACAAAGGAACTTGGAGTTCGGGTACCAAAATACTTATGAGCAGTTGTCTTTAGAGGTAATTGAAAACAGAAAAAAAACCCCTCTGACACAGGGCACCATATGTTTCTGGATATACTAAAACAGATCTCCATGTTTTAATTGAAAAAGCCCTGCTAATATTATTCTGTATTTCCAATCACTGCAAAAGCTCTTAATAATGAAGGTCAAGCACTAAATTAACTTTGCTGAAGAGGCAGAGTATGTATCACAGCTGTTAACCCTGCAAGGTCCACAGTTCCAGCCTGAACCTAAGGATAGAGAAAAATGGAACAAAATAGATTAGAATAAGAAGCTATCTTTTGCCTGACAGATGTTAATTTGAAATTTTGAAAAGCATTGTCTCTGGAGAGATGCTCACTGGTGTTGGGGAACACCAGAGGCAGCAATTCTAACATATAGCTTTGGCCACAGAAGAAGGAGCCTGCACACTGATGTTCTGCAGAGCACCAAATCAAGAGGTAAAGAGACAGGAACCTCACCTGGAGCTACTTGTGTCTACCTGGCAGGGACTCAGCAAGCACACTGCTCTAGATGCACTTGCGCTACCAACTCTCAAATCTTTCTCCCAGTTTGTACAATGCCTTTTCTCTCTTTTGGTTTTAAAATGATATAGTTTCTCCTCAAACTAAGAAGAAACTTCATCTGCTCTCTCTTCATGGGGCATATTTAATCAGACTGAAGATGAAGGCACAGAATTCTGTTTTCTATGCTGGGGTTATATGCCAGTGAACGTCCAAAGAAGCAGCATAACTGTCCTGAGAGCAGCTGACACTAGTAACAACTGAGCATCAGCTGGGTGCTTTTAAAAACCCACAAGTGTGAACACAGATTAAATTAGCATATGTAAGGAACTTGTTATCACAAGCTATTGATGCACAGGGTCAGACTTCACTATGATATGATTAATAAAAAATGGATTTTGCTCTCTTCTACCACACCTTCGCTGAATGCTTCACAAAATCACACTACTGCAGTGCAAGACACTGATGAAGTTCAATCCCTTGAAAATATTTGGAGTTTTCCATCTTTCTCCAGCAGATTAAGTAGTGTTAGAACTGACAGTTTCATCATCAGCTTCTGCCAATATTTGTAAATTCCACTTCTTTTCTCTTGCTTCTCTAGCAAGACTATTATGACTATTACGTATAGCCTGTACTTGTAAGACAGCCTGGAAATGGTCCCATCGAATTACTGTGACCTCCATAAGAAAAGTGTGTTAGTGTTAAGCTGAGAAACACTAGTTTCCAGCTCTTCCTCCTCTTTTGTTAGGAGGCTTGTCCCAAATTCTGTAGATGGAAAGGGGAAAACTAGGTTTGTTCATAACCCTAAAGATGAGAATTGCAGAAAACGCTTGGGTAGTCAACAAGAGAAAAAAACATTACTCTGTAACACAGATTCAAAGCAGCAAATGTCAGCTCAAGATTATAGTTATGAATTGTGCCTTTAAATAATTAATATAAATGTTTTTTAAAAACACCCTTAGAAATGGAATGATTAGCTGATTGTTCATTTTATTTCAAAGAATTTCAGTGGGGAAAAAAAAGAGGAATAGATAATGGGAAAAGGGATAGAAAATAATAGGGAAAAAAAGTAGATTAATCTTGTCTACTCTGAGGGAAAGCAGTCAGTCTCTAAGCTATAGAAATCATTAAATGTATATTTTTAAAGCTCAGCATTTTCCTCAATGAACACACCAGAAAAGCTTTTGCTGGAAATGGAGAAGGGGGGGAAGGCAAAGGTAATACCTTTCAACTTGCTTTCCCACAAATGTTAAGAGAGCTTTTTTTAAACTTTTTTATTCCCCACTACCAGATAATCTATGGCCTTTTATTAACAAAGTACAAACATGTCTTTACCATTCTAATATGAAAAAGCAAGAGTTCTTTTTATATATCAAACTGTGTACCTGAGGAAGGCACTGGGTAAACATGGCTCTGCAAACTGTGACAGGGCATGGATATATTTTACGATATCAGTACAATAAAATAAATTATTATTTTATAATCCTTATATATAAGCATTGTACTTACTTCTCTTACATTAGTAATATAATACTAAGTTCTTATGGAGTAAGACTCACTGTGCTGTGTATTTCACATAGCAGAAAACAAAACTGCTGCTTCAATGTGCTTAGATTTAAAATGTAACACAAAGAATGACTGGCAGATGAAAAAACGTTTGCTAATAATAATAGTCAACTTGATTAGGAAAGGGCTCTCAAAATGCCTCCTGGTTCTCTCAGTAGAAAAGTACAATGCCTCCCTTTCCTGGCAAGGTTAACACTGAATTCACATGATGGTCTGAGAGAGAGTATTTGGGACTAAATACAGTATTCTTTTCAACTGCATGCAACAAAGTTAATTAAATCACACAAGGTTCACTTTGATATAACTGAGAAAAATTGACTCAGATATTTTCATTATAACATTTCATTTGTATTCATTCAGGTAGAAAGAAAAAAACAAACCATTATTTTTCTTAGCTTTGCACCTAACACATCCATTTACACAGAAATTGAGAACTTGTTAAAATTATAGAGTTATAAATGACAAGATTTTTTGAAATCATAGAATGTGCTGAGTTACAAGAGACTCACTAGATTTATCAAAGTCCAACTCCTAATCCTGCACAGGACAGCCCCAAGAATCATACCAGGTGTCTGAGAGCATTATCCAAACACTTCTTGAACTCTGTCAGGCTTGATGCTGGAACCACTTCCCTGGGGAGCCCAGTGCCCAACCACTATCTGGTGACAAACTTTTTCCTAATATCTAATCTTTTGTCTCTCTGGGCTGCAAGTTCACATTGCTGGGTGATGTCTCCCAACAGCACCCCCAAGTCCTTGGCAGGGCTGCTCTGGATCTGTTCATCCCCAGCCTGTGTTGGTACCAGGGGTTGTACAAACCCAGGTGCAGCACCTGAGAATTCACATGAGATTCCTGTTGGCCCACTTCTTAAGCTTGCCCAGGTCCCTCTGAATGACATCCCATCTTTCAGGTGTGGAAACAGCACCACTCAGCCTGGTGTCATCTGCAAATTTGCTAAAGCTGCACTCAACTCCTTCATCCATTTCATTAATGAAGATGTGAAATAACTCTGGTCACAATACAGACCCCTGAGGGACATCATCATTGCCACTGATGTCCATTGGAACTCAGAGCCATTGACCACTACCCTCTGGACGTGACCATCCAACCACTTTGGGATTCATCTGACAGTCAACTAATAAAATCCACCTCTCCAATTTAGAGACTGAGGTTGTGGGGAACCATGTCATGATAAATGAAATCTGTAGGCTCCCCTTGTCCACTGACATAGTCCCTCATAGAGGGCCACTGTGCTCATCAGGCAGGACTCACCCTCATGGGAGTGATAGAAAAAAAGCACCTCTAGTATCCAAACATTAAAGAGACCTTAGGTATTTCCACTAAGCTATTAAAGTTATTTAATTTACTGAATGAAAATAAAAAAAAAAAGCTTTTCCTGCTGTACAAAAGTGGGTGTTTGTAAAAAAATCTTAGAATTATAAAAAATGTAACAGCCAAGGTCTGTTCCCAAAATCTCATGACTTTTGAAAGTAAGGTGCACTATGTTGGTGAAATAAAATCCTTACCTGTGGACATGGAGCACATCCAACAGAGGCAGCAGGTTGCACAGTGTCTTTGGCTTCTGACAGAAGAATTTTGTCTCTCTTTCATCCTAAGTCCCTTGGAACTACTAGCTTTTAATGATCTTGTTTACCTTATTGACACAGGGTTTATCATCTGTCTCAAGTGACTTTTCCTCCAAACTACCTAATATTTCTCTTTCAGTTCTTAACTAATCTATCATGCATAAAAATCTTGACTGCACATCAACACAGCCACAGTCCTAACCTTTCAAAAGCCCAAATTTAGTTCTTCCTAACTGCATAAAAGCAAGAACTTGTAATAGGCAAAAGCACTTAAAAAGACAAAATAATTTTTAAAATTGAATGTATTAAAAAGCAAGAGCTGCTTTTCTATGTATTCTAAAAGCTATTAAGAGGGGTTATTCTACAATTGGTCTACATTATTCTGAGTTCAGGATGCAATTGGTGTTATTAAGAAAATACAGAGCTTCTCAAAGCACCTGTGGTACTACACCTGACATGGGAGGGCACTTCAGTGAGTTGAGTGATGTGGACTTAATACAGCTGAACAGAATTTCCCACCACTAGATGGAACTCATTAGCTCCTCCTCAACTGAGAAACCAAAGGCTGAAGCAAAGAGTCTAAAACCATCCCACAGTTTCTCTTCTGCATTTGAGTCATTTAGTTCACACCAAGCTAGGTCTTTTCATACTACAGAAGAGCATCTTCCTCTGAAGTACTGAGAAATTCTGATTCCTGACAAAGTCAAGGGAGATGCTTTTAAAGTAGTTCTGCATCTTGCCAAAGATGCTTGACACTGCACATACTAAATCTTATAATGCTGTAAGTTGTGACATTATTAAGCAGAGATGAAAAAGAGCACATTTCAGATCAATGCCTTTTTTGCAAATATGAGGCAAATACACAGAAAACAAGCTAGTACCTCAATGACACCTACAGACTCAAAAGTCACAACTTAGTTGCTTTAGCTTCTGTGAAACAAGTTTCAGGTGCAGAAAATGCAATTCAGGGAACTGGCTGTCCTTTATTCTTATCCACACAATTGTTACTCTGCAAAAGTATCTAAATAGAAATGGGCCTGACTGAGAGGTTTTTTTAAACATGTATTAAAGTCTAAGAAATGGCTTGCCTGAATGACTGTCATAAGTGGAACATTCTGTTCCAGGGGAAAAAAAAAAAACCTTCCACAATAAACCTCCACAACATGTGATAAAAGCCCCAACAACACAGTAAGAAGCAAAGAGAAACAACTGATTTAATGCTACAAACTGATGTATATATATGTGTGTATTAAATTATGTGGAACATAAGCTTGGTGCAAACCATATGGAATAAAGGATGGAGATTTTATTTGGCCTAAATATGTTGGAGCTACTTTTCCCAAAGCTGCCCTCACAGTGCTATGATTTTAATTCATGGCTAGGAAGGTGTTGATAGCATACCAATGTGTAGGTAAAAATTATGGAAACCACTATATCATTCAAGACAAGGCAGAAAGCTGTCTTAATATAAACATGAAACTTGTAAGTTGAACAGTGTAATGCACATTCTCTGAGAAAATCAGGGACTGAAATGGATGAATCACAGGCACAAAGGAAAAAATATAACAGAAGTACCACTGAAAATTATTCTTGGGCAGGTATCTTACAAAATGCATACACCCTGAGATTACAAGAACAAGAAGTACAGCGATCACTCATTTCCCTTGTGTACCAAGAGTTATTCGTTGACACCTTACATGTCTGGGACACACTACTCCTTCTAACAAGCATCACAGAAAGCACATATTCAGCCTTAGCTATTCCCTTGCTATTGCTTGTATTCACCACTGAGGCTGGGGCATCATTTCACAACTGAAAAAAAAGCCAAAGAAGTTATCGTTAGAGAATATTATGTAGCAGGAAACCTTACAATCGCAATGCAACTGAAAGAATGTGAAAAAAACATAGGGATCAAATCACAAACCAGCTTAGAGAAAAAGAAAATATCTCCAAGGAATCAGAGACTTAGGTTTTGTCATCTTTTTAAGAGAGCTTCAACTCAACTACTAGCTAAATGTGTGTGGCTGTGTAGGTATTTGGGCATGTAGCTGGGTTCCCTGAGACACAATCAAGTAGCTTGATACCTCACTGGAGTATCACTGTCCTTCTTCCCATTGCAACCAAAATGTTTCCATCTTGGTAAATTTGGGACAGAATTTAAGAACAAATTCTAAAAGCCAATCCCTTTCCCCTCAGGAACTGGCAAAACTTAATGAATCTTTAATTAAAATGACCCACCTCAGGCATATGCAGAAGTTGCATAGGCTTCCAACCAGAAACTTCAGTGGCACCCATTAAAAGTTTTGCTAAAATTTTTGTTTTTAGCAAGTAAAGTACTTTCTCAGAGTCTTTGATTAAAGTACTACAGGGAACATCAGGCCTTGTAGGTGTGCATTACTTTCACAGACATCTGTAAGTTTAAGCATGCAAGATGACAGACCAAGAAACCTGACACCACATTGCTTGTAGGTGAGATGGAGTGCTACAAACCACTCTTCTCACCAACTTGTTCGCCCTCTGCTCTTCATCAGTCCCCCTGCAAAAGTATTACTCTGTGGGAAAGAATATGTTGTCAGGCTCCATAGGAAGAAGTATTGTAGTATCATCATCAATGCATTAAAGATGACCACTACTGGGGTTTTTTTAAGACACATTTAAAATGTGTCTAAATTTTTCACCTGATAATGTTTTTTCCAAAAAAAGCTATTTCTTACAACATGTTTTACAATCTTTTTCCTACCATCCTTTAAAGAATTAGAATTAACAGAAAATACTTATTTTTTTCTGTCATATGACACTTCTCAGAAAAGCACAGATCTTCCATGGCTTTTGCAGGTGGTCTTTTGTTACACCTCGTATTTATATAGACATTCACAGGGATTTTCAGCATTAGCCCCTTCTTTAAAAAATGAAATTCAGTTTTCAATAATGTATTCTTTTCTCCTTCATTCATGAACAACTTTTAGTTTTCTTCTTGTTTTTTAATTCTCATTATGTATGATTTTGTCCTCATATGTTTGTAAAGATCCTTGCTCTCTCTAGTTTCTTTGTCCAATACTGAATTACTTTATGTTTGCTTGTCTGTACCAAGTAAAAGAAAGGTAGAGAATAATGGAGCAGGAAGTAGTCTGTGCACTGATCTTCTGGGGCTTGACCTTCTGCTAGGGCACAAATCATAGCAGAGTCTCTAAAATGCACAGGAATGGGTGACAAACACCATTGCAGTAACATAGAGCAGTGCTCCCTAAACAATGAACCAAACACCGATGCCCTCCCCATCCTTATGCACTTACACTTTGTGGTGCATTCAGTTTTGCAGTGCTGTCAGTACAAAGTCTCATAGACAAATCTGTTGTTATACAGAATCTTTTGGGGGAAATGAAGCTAACTCTTACCCTTAAATGTTTAAGAGCTTTTGTGGAATATAATGTAAATCAGAATGTCCTGCAAACATATTATACCAATTATTTAATTTTATTTCTAAAAAATCTCTAGGTTTAATTTAAATTTCTATATAAAATGCACACACATGGAATTGGTGGTTTTCTAAAAGTAAAGAATGATGCTTCTGCAAATTCAGAAATAAACTGTATGTACACTGATGAGGGGGGTTTATAATCAAACATGTCACAGATTATTAGATTTGTCAACAAGCTGTCCTCATTATTTTGCAACAGATGAAACAGACAGTAGTTAGATTTGACAGTGGTTTACTCACTGAGATGTCTTTAATTTTTAATGTGATAGATTTCAAACTCTCATTGATGCTAAAATATCATTCAGAACTCAGCACTGAACTTGGGAGTGTGTTCTGCTGCTCAGCTACCACCACTGGAAAACTTCCCATCTTTAGATATTTACCTTAACATCAGCACAACTTGTAGCAACAGAAACCTTTGCTTGAATCCCTAATCTCATCAATTCACTGGCTAATGCTTCAGCAAACACCACTATTGTAAAAAGCAGTAATAAAACCAGCAGTGTCCAGGACAGTCATCCTATTGTGATAAACAAACTTAGGCTAAGTAAACTGTTGGACCACACTGAGCAATGCAGAGGCACAACTGTATCAAGCAAAGTGTGAAGCAAAAGAGTACACACCATGAAGATTCTAAAAGAAAATGGAAACACCCTTGAGACTAAGAACTCTAGCTGAACTGTCCTTTCCCATCAGTGTATTCCCATTTTTACTAGCAGTATTTGCTTTTTACCTAGCCAGTAGAGTGCCTGTCTTCAGAGACTCAGTTGATTAAAAACAGACTGAACTTATCTTCACTATAAGCTAGACAGTAAAATAAGACATGTGGTGCCCAAGGGTTTATTCAGATCATCTCAGCAGGTCTCTCATACAGTTCCCATCAATGGTGTGAACTTGCTCACTTCTTTAAAAAACCTTCCACTATCTACACTGCTGAAGTGTAGATACCCCATACTCACACCTGAGTTTCATAAAAAAACATTGACAGGAAGCTTAGATTGTACCTGAGCTATGTATAAAGTGGTATCTGTACAGCAACTTCAATTAAATCCATATAGGAAGAATGCCACTTCTTCCTGTGGGAACTGAAATATTCCAAATGGGGAAACCACAATTAAGGTTTCCCGTTTTTCACACCTAAGAGAGAAAGAGCAGATGCTTTAAGTTTGCTAATCTTTCAATTTTTGAGAGGGTTTGTGTGTCACTCATCAAGCTGACCTAGACACATGAGAAAAAAGATGGTCAGGAAAAAGAATAATAAAGATGTTGAAGAAAACAGTTTGTGAGAGACAGGAGGGATTGGTGTGTACAGAAGGGAATTTTTTCTAATAATTTCTAAGAGCCATCACTCTGTTTCCATTAGTGCTATAAGTTGTACCTATTTTAACTTATTTAGGTAGCTGCACTATGACTGTCAAAGAACGACACTAATACAAGGTAAGGTTTCTTTAACGTTTTTGTCATTATGCATTTTTGTTTCATGTAAACCAAAACACACAAGAAAAGTGCTTTGAGTATAACAAGAAATTTCTTCCTTTCAAGTGCATTCAGGGTGTGTACATGTGAAGGAGAGCAGGAATTGAGTCTGAGTAGAAAGACCAATTAATTAAAGATGTAATAACACTAAAGAAGACAGAGGGACAGGTTCCTAGTAGATACAGGAGCCAATTTTAGCTACTAGTTCCACTGCTAAGCCAAATCATTGCTGCAAAACAAGTAGCTCACTTCATAGGCAATCATAAAGACTTCAAGACAGCTTTGGTCAGAGACACTATAAAGGAAAAGAAATTGCGCAGGTAAGGAATCTTACCCCAACAAGGATCTGTCTGTATTTGCTCCTTTAGAATCCAGGAAAACTACTCCTGTTGAAACACACACTTCTGCTGAGTCAGGTATTAAAGCACACCTTAATGTTACTCGTTACTTGTAAATGAAGTGCTACATATCACACACTGAAACTGTCCTTTATGTCCAGTCTTCAGGCTTTCCTATGCCAATATACAGCTTTATGCTTAGCTATATATGCAACAAATGCACTTGGGATATCTTTCCACATGAAAATCGTTGAATAACTGCTTTGGGAAACAGGCAAATATACACGAGCATATGAAGCACTAGAGAAATCCTACCAAAATCAGCTACCTGTGGATTCTTAGATGACATTCCAATACTGATAAAATATCAGAAACAGTTTTGGAGCAGAAATGAAAGAAGAAAGTCAGAATTTCTGATCTGATGTCAGTGTTTTCTATTAATTAACCGTCTGCCTCTCTGTAATAGAAATGCAATTTTTTTATAATAAAAAGAAAAAAAGAAAGCTATTCATGTCTCATGGTTACTGGGGGGGCGGGAAAGTGGGGATATAAGTGATCTTTCTAGCAACTTCAACAAATTCAACATAGTCTACAAAGGATTTTTTAATTTGCTTTTTAAGGTTCATACAAAGATTTTACGACCTTTTCCTTGCCTGGATGAATACACGGTCCAGTATGCAAAAGGAGATGAATTTTTTTCCCAAACAAATTATTAACAAGAATCTGTTTAGTCTTCTATATGCTCTCCCTATCTAGCTTTCAGCTATTGGAACAAATGAAGAGTATTTGTCAAATCATTCATTTAGAAATGGCAACTTATTATACTACCAAAATCATAGAAAAACAACCATTAGCTAGTGCACAAATCTGAACACCAGAAAGCCCTAAACACAGGCAAAATACTAAATTATTTTGCATTTTTTCTCCCCCTACATTCACTTTTTTTTTACTTTAAAGTGGATCTTGAGCCAGCAAAAATGAAGATTATTCTTTTTCCACTGACTTTCTGTCAAAACCACTAACCAACCAAAGCATATTTGGAAGTCTAATTTTGTAGTTTCTTTTGCTATTCCAGTCATATCAAGAAGACCTATATGGCATTACCTGAAAAAAAATAATAAACAAGGCAGCTGATTGGCATAATTTATATGACACGTTCAATAGCAATAATGATTCTTTTACAAAACAAATTTATCATATTTCAAATTCTATCTCTCTTGCTTTTGGAATTTTACTCCATTTTTCCCGCATAAGTCAGAGATTCCATATCACTGTTCTAAAAGATCAGATTTTCTATCAGTTTCAACTTCTTGTTGATTCAAACATTCTGTTAGTGGTAAACAGACTGGTAGAATAAGAAGGAGTTCAAAGTATCGCTGTGATAGTAGGAAAAGGTGTAAGGCTGATATGAGTGCAGTATCTTGACAGTTTTGACTCAATGTAGATCAGATGCATGAAACAGGACCCAGAATAAACAATAACTGCATTCACAACAAAGCAGAAATTCTGTAAAATCATAACTAGGTTGAAGAGGGAGAAATTACCTTGACTTACAAAAAAGCACAAGCTGAGTCCTACTGAATGCATAGCATCCAAGATAAGAGAGGCTGTGAGGACACAAAGGAATTTCTATTCAATTCTCAGCTTGAGGAACAATTTCAGCAGACAATTCACCATATTTTTGCGAAGAAGTATTTCCCTGTTTCCCCAGAGAATGTGCATGCATGTGTCTAAACAAGTCTCCACATCTTCACACAGTGGACAGTAAGGATTCCTAGTTCCCATTTCCAGACTTGTGATACAGAATACTCCTGTATGCTGATTAAAGGTGACCCAAATGAATAAGATGCACTGCAAGATATCCTGGAAGATCTAGATAACACGTTTTCCAAAGAAATGGAAATAGAAGTTCTCAAATACTGCCACTGGAGTGACTGATAAACTTTTCTAGAAAGTAATTTTACTACCAAATAAAAACAGTTGAGAAGAGTTACGAAAAACCTACACAACAGTAGTAGCTACAGGACAGGAGATAAAAATGGTAACTCCTAACCAAGAAATAACTTGTGTCATTCACACCATATGCTTAGCTTGCACTTAAGCATCCATATTTAAAAAAAAAAAAAAAA
>WBNO01021851.1:0-19674 GCA_013400575.1 Peucedramus taeniatus
GTTGTTTATTTTGCTTTGAGGTTATCCCTAAAAGGGCAGCTTCAACCCAGTAGCTCTGTACCTGCATAGGTTTGCAAGATTTAACTGTCTTGCATGACTAACTTTGAAAAAAGTCTGAATTGTGGTAGGAATAAATTTGTTATTGTGGTTGTTTTTGATTAGGTACTGGTTTTGATTATGTGCTTTTTTGACATCTGTGTAATTTTTTCCCTGTATCTCAGTTTTAGCTGTTTACACTTCTGTTTTGATTTGCATATTACTGTTTGAAGGAAAACATTTCAATGGATCAAACTTTTAGACCATATACACATTTTCTAAAATGTTAAAAGGAAAGAAAAATTTCTTTTCAAGAAAAGAAAATTTCTTTTCAAGATGAAAAGTATCATGTGTTTAATGCTGTAGTAGTTATACAGATAAGAAATTCTTCCTTTCCTAGGGTTCTCAATCCCTGAAAATTCTCCTACTAATACTTTCTTTACAGCCATGAAATTAAGAACAATGTTAGACTTTCTCTTAGTATGTTTTATTAATGAAATGCAGAAGTTGATAAATGTTCAAGTCCTCACTTAATTTTGAGTCTACTTAATGCTAATTAAAAAGAATCATGACAAATGGAGGATTAGTTCCTATGCCAGACTGGGGATTACTGGTCTTTAAAAGAAATACCTTAGAAAGGTTCACTCCTTAATAAATTTGTACATACTGAAGTAGCTTAATCCATATGATACTGATTCCTAAAGTATTTCTTTAAGATACATATATGTTTCCATAAAGAATTATGGATTTACAGAATTAGCCAATAACCATTCTAATGTTTTGCTTTAAACTCTGGAAAATTGAGGGGGAAATCTGTGTCATAGTATCTGCCTGATCAAATGCTGCAGATCTTGTTACAGCACTGGAGGTTTTGCCTTTTCCTTTTTACTTAAGGTGGAAGGAGAAAGAAGATTGAGTTAATTTTTGTATGAGGCTTGTTCTAGACAGTCTTGCTATTGTAATGTGAAAAACTGAAATGTACCCCTTGAATGCTATTTTAAAAATCTTTATCAATGTAATAGTTTGTGACTTTTTAAATAGGCTTCTTAGACTTCAAAATAATTTCAAGTCCCTGTATTTAAAGTATAATTTCTCAAGAATATTCTTGGTGGACTTGAAATTAATAATTGAACAAATTTGTACTCTGCATTTTGCAGCTTTTTTAGTATCTTGCAATAGGTTCCCTAAAAATGAGTTTGTGTTTTGAGATGTGAGGTTTTTGGTAAAGAGGGCCTTTAACATAATGGAACATGAAATTGCCTGGTTTTCTTTTATCAGCTGGTTGTAAGGCAGGTAATAAATAGGAAATATGGTATAAATGCTAGGTAAAGCTGCTGAAGAATTGGTGTGAGTCTGGCTTTACTTAACAAATAACTATTTTTGTATGCTAAAGTGGTTATTAGTGTTGGCAGTGGTTCTGTGCAGTAAAGCATTTTGTTTAATTTGTATGGAAATAAAGAAAAATTGATGCTATGAGTGTAAATTGCCATTAGTTATGCTGCTGTCGTCAGCATGCTCAGGAGACTGTGTGAGCTCCAGCTCACAGAGCAGCACTTAAGCTGGCTCACATAGTGAGCTCAGGGGAAATATAAGTGAGAGCAAGAATTAGAAATTTACAGCATGCAAACTGTGGTTCATGTTTTGTTTGTAATGCAGGCCTTTTTGTATATTTTTTTCTTAGCATACTGACAACTGGAATTATTGAATTTTATTTTTATTTAAAAACTGATAGACTTAATGATTGAAAGAAAAACTAGGAATAGGAAGTCAGGAGAGTAGTTTGTGAATACCAGTAAAAGCAACAGTAGTTTGTTTTCATGCCTTCATTTTTTCACCTGTCATATCAATCCTGTGAATCACAGATCTACTGAACACCTCTGTGCATGTCTCTTGGCTTTATGATTTTATTCATGTGATGGAAAAAGTTAGAATCTGAGTTTAAAAAACTCTGCATCCTCACTGAATACTTTCCAGTGCTTTTAAAAAGACTCAGAAATTCTGTGCTACTAGACAACGTTTTGTTCTTCCTCAGGATGTCAGCACTGTTTTGAGTGGCTGAGCCTCTCTTTTGTAAACTTGGAGTTCTCTGTAAATAAACTTATCTCCCAGCATTTTGAGTGTGAAGAGCGTGAAGATTCCAAGCCCAGATGCTGCTACATTTTTGGTGATGAGGAAGGTAGACAAAAAAAGGAAGTTTTAAAAGTTGTAAAAGTGTAATTTTGAAGAAATTTCTTGGGATTTGGTGCAGCAGGGAGATTCTTTCAAATGTAAATGTAACTCATTTAATTCCTAAGTGCTACTGCCAGAATATGTTAATTGTGTCTAATGCTTTTGTCCTTGTTATTTGATTCCATTAGATTGCATGCTTGCTATAGGTAAACATCAGATTATTTTTGTGAATAGAAATAGTTGTAGCTTTTCATAAAAATTATGTCTTGAGGCTCCTGTGATTTATGTTACTTGTGAGTGCTGTGGTTAAGAAATAAAGCAGCTATGGAAAAAAATCTGTTTCCAGACTCTCTTGGAGGACTGACTTGGATGCAGTTGAAGGCCTTGCATTGGAAACAGAGAGGAGAGTGACTTATGTAGACTGTTTCTGTTTGCCATTGCAAATTAAGTTTTCATATGCATTGATTGATTTTATATATTTAATAGATTATTTTAGTTCTCAAGGGTTTACTTTAATCTTGATTTCTTTAAATTTTGAAAATAACAGAGTTGTTAATCCAAGAGCTACATTTAAAAAGCTACATTTATAAAGTCAATATTCCGTTACCTGCAAAAACCCTTCTGTCTTCCTAGGCTGTAATTGCCTGATGCATTCCTTTAGCTGTGCACGTTGTTATCCCCACTGTTCCTCTTTTCATGTGTCAGGCTCAGTGGGCAGGTCACTGGGCTGTGTATAATGTCAGCTTTGGGTAGTGGGTTAACACTGCCCTGGTGTTCCCACCGTAGAAGGGGGTGACCTGCTTTACAAATGCTTTGAGAACTCCATAAAATGTGACAGCAAACAATGGTTTGGTTGAGGTTTTTTTGGTTGTTATATTGTGGGTTTGTTTATTATAGCAGCATGATAAGCATGTGGGATTATTCTTTTTGAATTTAAAGAAAGTAAGTTTAATTACGCTGTTATCTTCATTTTTAGAAAAGCAAAAATAAAGTAGAGAGTGTGTTATTATTACAGTAATAAATGTGTCAGCAGTTAAAATTTCCTGTTATGGCTTTTAGCCAGATGTCTCCCAGTAAAAGTAGAATGATGTATGTAACATCACAGGTTGCAGTTTGACAAAGAAGCAGTGGAAACCACACTCATTGTGTTCTAATTTGGCCCCTGATCAGTCTTCTCTCTGTCTGTGTCCTACGTTTAGTCAGAAGGGTGAAATATTTTGTTCCTCACTTGAGTTGTTTTCACTGAATTTCCATTGAATACGTGTTTGTGAGGGAGATAAAGGGGATGAATTAAAAGGAAATTAATTAAATGTCAAAAGCATTTCTAGCTTTTCTGTTTTGGTGCTTGAACTAATTTACTGCTCTCTTGTTTTGGAAGCAATTGATTTGTTCAAATGGATTAAAGGATAAAAAATTATTTAGGAGAGTAGTTATGTTTAAAATGCTTTAAATATACAAGAACTCCTGCAGGGTATGTGTGACTGTGAACTTAGGCTATATCATGAAGAAATTTATTTCAGAGATATCTGAAATTAAAAGATTAAAATTTTTTAGTATTTTGTAGAAGAGTTGTCTGGTCAAGGCTTCTGAAAGGTGATACCCAACTATATAAAGTCTTTATAAGATACAAAATAGAATGAGAACTATGAAGGGGATAAACAGTGGGACTTAATTACCAGAGAAGTGTGCTTTATATTTTTTGTCATTAATATCATCTCATGTAGAAATGACATAATAGAGGGTGTGTGTACATGTTGACATCACTGACACCAGACCATTTGTTGTCTCACGTCTGACCACAGTGGTTGTGGTCACCCAAGAGCACAGGGATTAGAGGCAAGGAAGGAGGCTGATGGCATTCCTTTTTTGAGTTATGTTCTACTGGAATTGTGTTTTCCTTCCATTCTGTCAGATTTCTGATCTGATGACTTTCAGGCTGGCTGAGATGTGCTGTTTGCTCCCAGCTGGGAAGATTCCTTTGTTTTGAATCACACCTCAGGTGTACGTTGATATTCAGTTGGTTTGAGCATGGTGCTTGTAACATCAAGGTCACAGGTTCAATCTCTGTAAGGACCATTCTTTTAAGAGCTGGACTCACTGAGATCCTAGTGGGTCCTGAAAACTGTAACCAGCATCATTCAGAAGCTGGAATACTGGATTGAAGTACAGAATAATCAGCTATTACAATCCTCTATATCTTTCCTCTTTCTGGTCTCTGACAACTTTTATGGACTTCTAAATTTAAATACATTATAATTCTTATAACTCATTTTTATATTAAGTTGAAATATATTTTCTACCAGCATATCAAAATACTGCTCAGTTTTTGGCATTGAAATAGTGATTTTGTATTCGCTTTACACTGCAGAGCCTATTTTGTGCTCCAAGAATTATTAGAGACTTGTTTAGGGAATTTGTGTGTATTTAGCATTAGTTGAAGGTGCCATTCAGCACTTCAACAAGAATATTATATAATGGCTGAAAGCCATACTTACACAGAGACAACCAAGATGCATCTGTGGGATTCTCTAGGACTCAGTCTCAATTTCTCCTCTACAGTCATAGATATTGTGAATGACAAGGTGGGGGTAGTTGGAATGGCTGAAGATTAGCATCCCCTGCTGTTTTGTAATTATCAGAATCTGGACAGCCATTTATTTGAATGAAATAATGCATACAGTTTGTGCCTCCAAAGAAAAGCATACATAATGTGATTGTAAGAAGAGGTTTTCAGTCTCTCAGTGGGATGTGATAGGGTATGTTTATAAACTTCAACCTAGCAGTGTCTCTGCAGTGGAATTCCACTGGTATTGAGATAATAATTTGCACAGTCAAATTGCTTTCCTTACAAAAACCCAGGGAATTATGAGGCCTAATCCTTTATTAATGTCAACCCATAGGCAGCAAGAAAGCGTAAGATTGCCATTCGAAAAGCCCAGGGGAAAAATCTCGAGGCCATCCGAGAGCTGAATGAGTATCTGGAACAGTGAGTGTCTTACAAGAATACGGATTGTGTTTTGCTATTCTGATAAATCTTTTTAATTAAAGTGGAATTTGCATTTAATTTACGCTTTTGCTTCAGTGCTAGTCATTTACAGAATCCCTTGCACATTCTTTTCTTTTTTTCCTTTTTCCCTCTCTTGTATTCTCTATACAGATTTGTTGGTGACCAAGAAGCTTGGCATGAGCTTGCAGAACTTTACATCAATGAACATGAGTAAGTTGTTTGCTAAGTCCACATAAAAAATGTTAATTTGAAACTCACTCTGTGTAAGTCAAAAACCACAGTGATTTTTTTTTCAAGGACTAGTGTTACAAAGTATGTTGTCTCATTTCCAATATACTAGGCCTCAACTGGAAATAATTACCAAGCTTATTTGACTATCAAATACTTTAAGAAGGCATTTGTTTTTCAAACAAAAAGAGTTTACTTAATTACCTGTATGTTTCAGTAGTTTTTTTAAAATCTGATGTTTAAAAGAAGTGGTTTGAGTGCAGCTGAGAACAGCACGCACTTCCCACAATTTTTTGTTCACGTTATGTATTTTACTTGTTAGAGATGTTAAATTCTTTACTTCTAAATTTGATTGATCACAGCAACAGATATTCCAATTTTCTTTTAGCCTACCTCTCCCAGAACTTTTAGTAACCTTTTAAAAAAAACCCACAAAGTAAAACATGGATCAGGAGTTGGAGGCATCTGGTCGCCTGGGTACAAAACCCAATGCGATCAAGAATGCTGAATGTTGTAGTAACTTGCTTATTGGATATTTAATGTTTTTGTTAGCTTTTTTTATTGCTGTAGTGACAAGAGGAAATCCCAGTGTGAGAGGATTAGCTCCAAAGCCTTAGTGCAAGTTTTCTAATATCACAGCATTAATTCAAACCTCCACCAAAAGGCATATCTTTTTTTTTTCTCTTTCTTTGGTTCTTCAGCCCAGCTTGAATTATATCACATTGTTTCCTTCTTTCCTTTTCAGAGGGTGGTAAAAGAATCAAATTGTCAAGGAAGAAATAACCATTCTCACTGTGAGGAAAAAATTATTCCCCAGTCACCTCTCCTTGCACCCCATTCTCAAAGAAAATAGTTATTAAACTCTTTTAAATGATGACTTCAGGAATAAACCAGAATTTTGATACCCAGACTTCCATTTGTTTGGGGAAATCTACCAGCCACTTTTCCAAGAAAATAGCTACTAAAAAAAAAATTAGCTGGAAAGATATTTAAACTTGTCAAATCTGTCAGTACAAAAGTGAATGATAGAGTGGTTCAAACATACGTATTCCATTATTGGGTTGGGATTTTTTCACTATAGTCTTTATTATGAAATTGTGCAATAAAACCCAAGAAAGAAATTGCTTTTGCTTGTATTTGTTTTGGTCTGTAATTCAAATAAAAAGCAATCTGTAGAACATCAGTTCATGGAAAGAATTCACTGTCCTCACTATACTTCCATGAGCATCATTGTTACTATTTTGATAATAGGGAAAAATCGGGCTCTTGGATAAAGCAATTAGAAGTTTTAAAAAAGAAGGCAATTCATCAGCTTGTATGTTTTATCAGGGTCACAAGTCACAGGGCTTGTGAAATCACCATGCTCTCTTTTTTGTTCATAAACACACATAGATGTACAAGGTTTACACAGTCCTCAGTTCTACCCTGTTCTGCAATGAGGACTCTGGCTTGTGCTTTTGGAGAATGAGGTGCCTGCCCTTTTATCTCCAGATTAATAAATTATATAGATACATGACTATCATAACATGCACTGGAGAAAACCACAATGTATTTATTTTAGGATACAAGATTTTACAGATAATATGGCTTAATATGGTTTCATAATTGCTAAATTGCTTTTACTGCAATATTAAATGTCTACCCACACTGTCATTATAAACCTTGTATCTCTGAATTTTGTACTCTTATCACATAAACTGTGCAATAGTGCTATCACATATCTCGAGATGTTGCAAATTCTGCAGACAATTCTATTATTTGAAAGATTATGAAGCTAAGATTCTTCTCAATAAACCTGCATTTTGAGCTTAACTTCTTCATTCTTTCTGAAAGCTTTCACTAAAAAACTCAAGGACTAGCCTTTTCAAATGATAAGGGTTTGCCCGTTTGGAGAGGTCTGATGCTATTTTCATACATAGATTTGTGCTGTTTGAATTTTAGGATTGTTCTTAGTATGTTGTTTTTTTTTGTCTCAGTTCTGTGGTTGACTGTTGGCAGGTAAAGTTAATTGACAGTGTAAATGCTGTGATCAGTAGCTGCATTTATGATTCCTCAGGTAGTTGAATTTTCGTAGGAAAAAAAAGAATTATTTTGTAGTCTCAGCTCAATGTCTTACAGTACCTGTTTCTAGTCATCACTCCTGATAAGAAATGGCACTTATTAATAAAAGATTAGTATATTAAGTGGTTTTCATGAGCTGTTCCATTTATACCTAGACCATTAGATTTTGTGTATTTTTCCCCTGTCTATGATGTAAAAATAGTAACTTGGTTCTAAACATCATTTTAAAATGAAGCATCTTTATTAATTCTGAATCATGTGATTTTATGGGGGGAAAAGTAAGACTTGTATTGTGCTGTAAAAAACTGAGGCAAAAAGCTGTGTACTCATGTTTCATTTTATCACTGTTTTTTGTATTCCTCAGCTATGCAAAGGCAGCCTTCTGCTTAGAGGAGCTCATGATGACTAATCCACACAACCACTTATATTGTCAACAATATGCTGAAGTAGGTATTTCAGACAAATCAATTATGTTTGATTACATTTTCTGTTTTTATGTTACAGAAGTGGTGAAAATGGTTTCTTTAATTTTTCCCTAGGAGATTTAAAAGAGTTCACAGAGAATACTAACATCTCATAGAACTGAACATGTTCTGAAAACTGTGTTTTCTTACTCAGTGACTCAGTCACAGTGTGACTAAGCTAAATATAAGAGTTAGGGGAGGAATTATTGAAGGTAAAAGCTAATTTTAAATGAACTCTTCTGGTTGAAGTTTTTATGCAATTTTCAAATTGAGTGCATGAGATGTTAAACTTTTCGACAACAATGCTGCCTGGGAGATTATGATACATTGCCTGTTACTGTGGACTCATATCTTGGTATCCACATACTAAATTCTGCCTGAAGGAGTACTGGTGGAAGAGAGGTAAAAGCTAGAGGTAAAGTTAGAAGTTTTAGCTCAATGTTTTACCCATTTGAATTTGTCTTTTTTTCCCAATTTTTTTTCTTCCTAAATTAAGCTGTTAACTGCTTAGAATGGGTTTAATTTGTTTAGTTAACATGGATAAAATTGGGTTGACATTAAAACTTGAAAGCTTTATTAGCTTTCTCATAGGAAGACTTCGAAGCATATCTTCTAGTATTTATCCCTCTTTTTATTGACCTAATATCTGGAAAAATGAATAGAAAAACAATGGAGTAATCCTCTAAACTTTGTATGCCTTCTGAATATATAATGAAAGGCATTGTGCTGTTTTGTGAACTTTTCATGCATGCTGTGGGAGCATAGTGTCAGTATGGATTTCTAGTAGTCACAATTTAGATTTAAAGTTTGTGCTACTTTTCATAAGAGACAATCCCAAGGTTTCAAGTATTTACAGGTAAAAAATAATCACTTTTTAATCTTGTAGCAGTGCATTAATGAAATTAATGTTGGTTTTTTTTCTCCTATAGTTAAATTTTTTAAATGTATATATTATTGCGAAGAACTTGGATTTCTCCCAAGCCAGTATTTGGCCTTTGATAGGACTCACCTGATTTTAAATGTCTGTGAAACAGACTTGGAGTGAATTTTTATAATATCATTGCTTCAGAGTGAATGCCTGAGGTATGAATGACATGCAAGTTTCAGGAGTTTACCATTTTTACAGGTTAAATACACTCAGGGGGGGCTTGAAAACCTTGAGCTGTCAAGAAAGTATTTTGCTCAAGCACTGAAGCTTAACAACAGAAATATGAGAGCTCTATTTGGACTTTACATGGTAAGCATGATTATGTATTTTCCATGTTATCATTCTGAATATGTTTGTGCAAGTATATTATCCTTTGCCATTTGGTGTTTTGTTTTTCCCCTGATATTTAACTTAATAGCTCAGATTATTAACACTGTTTTGAAATACAGAGTATTTTGCATACATTTGGAGTTTGGATAATTTTGTGTTAGTAACTACTCCTTACTGAAATGCTCTTAACCTTTAACTCTTGCCTGTATTTTCAAAAGAATTATCGTTATTAGCACAGGAAGGTAACTTCTTGAAAAAGGATTTAAAGACATGCATCCTCTCTAGAACATGATGAATTGCTGAAAAACACCAGCACAGTAGTAGTGATTCCTTGCATAGTGGATTTATTTATATAAGTAAAAAACTTTGGTTCTTAAGTAATAGTTTTTATTCTTTCAGGTGAGGGTAGGCATATTTTATGTAGAGTCTTATCTGCTTTTAAAATGTGTTTTCTGATGCTACAGGGAAAAATGTCATTATTTTAATGGCAGCTTGGACATACAAGTGATGTATTTTATATTGTCTCTGGTAAAAAATTGTATGTGGAAAACTAATTCATAACTCTCACTTTAGGAGAAGCAAATTGGATTAGCTAATCTTGTCCAGGTTTGGTTCTTAACTCAGTGCTCAATGTTCTCAGCTTATTTCATGCACATAAATTTTATAATTACACTGGGTTTTGTTTTTATTTTATTGTATTCCTAGTCTGCCAGTCATATTGCTTCCAATCCAAAAGCAAGTGCAAAAATGAAAAAAGATAATATGAAATATGCCAGCTGGGCAGCAAACCAAATAAACAGAGCATACCAGGTTAGTACTTCATTGCTTTATGATAATCTTAACATGCTCTATAGTTCTTTTCTGCACTTTTGTCAGCTGCTGTTCAAGAGGTTAAATATGACGTGTAAATCAGCATAATCTGCTTGTTTTTTTTACATTCTGCTTCTGTTTGATTTCCTGGAAAGCTTAATTAGTAAAAGGTTAAGGTTTCCTGGAAATCTTACTAAATAATTTTACAGTTACTAATTACTATGATTTACTTAATAGCTTTAAACAGATTTTTTCCTACTAACATTAACTGAATGTACATTACTCTAATATTGACCTTCAAGACTTGATTCTTCAGCTATTTTGGTAAAACTTGGTATGTCTTAATTATTAGAGTGACTCTGTTATCCACTTCTATTTTACTAGAAAACAAATGAAAATTCTGGAATTTTTGTTTTCCTAGAGTTTACTCTAACCTTTCAAAATCATATTTAATTGCTTTAGTATTTGTGACTGAAGTTGGTTTTGTGTAATTTTGTAGAAAAGTGCTCATTGAGTTGTGAAAATGTAGACTTTGTAGGCCGTAATCAAAGCTTGCTGAAGTCATTGGAGTCTTTCCCACTTTTTGAAAAGTTATATGTAAACTTTTATTTGTCCTGTTGTATTATAAGCCTCTATTTCTTTCTATAACTATGAATTAAAGCATGTTTTAGCTCATAGGCTCTGCTGTCTGTGTATCCCAAATATATTATGTCTATTTGACTCCCTTACAGCTATTCTTAATGATCTGCCAATCAAAGTTTATATATAAGTAATCCTGGACATCAACATCAATCTGTCCAATTCTCTCCACAACTTTTTTGTTGAGCAAAAGTATTGATATTAAATGCAAAGACTTTGTATACATGTAACTCTTCTTTCTCCCTGCAATATTTCAGTATTGGAACCTGATATTTAATTTTTTTCTTCTTGCTACTATTTCACAGTTAATTCTACTAAATGGCCTTTTTACAAGCGCCATCTATTATGGAATTAAATTAGATTTTCCTTTTACAGACAGTGCAGTTTTCTTAATACTTAACTGCATTTCAGTTCCTTGCCAAGTGTGCAGCTTCTTGTGGCCGATGTGTTTTTGATATATTCCAACTTAGAAGTATTTTCCATTTCTCCTAATTGACCCTGTAGCTTCTGAGTGTACAGTGGAGAGCACTGTGTCCCTGGGGACAATGAAGCATTTTATACTTAGGTGCCCAAAGTTTATTTCCCTTCTGCTCTTTAAATTGTTCTGCTTTTCAGTAATAAACCATTTACCTGCTCATGATGGTAAGGTGTGTATGAATTAACTACTTTGTCTGTTGTTTTGTAAATAACCAGGGCTTCTTTTGACTTGAAGTATGCCTGACATTCCTGTAAGCACAGCACAGATGGAAAACTCAAGTACTGCGGGATTAAAACCAAACAAAAACAAAAAAAAAAACAAAAAAAAAAAACAAACAAAAAAAAAACCACAAAAACAACAACATAAAACCCCACAAAACCAACAATAACAACAAAATAACCGAAAGAAACAGAAAAAAAATCCTAATACAAATTCAGCCAAAGCAACCAAACACTTTAAAAAAACTGTTAAAGAGTTGAATACACCACAGATTCATAACTGACAGAACGAAACAGGTTTTAAAAGATGCGTGAATTTTTAGTGAAAACCAGTATTCCATGTTTTACATCTTAGTAAAATGAACTGCTTAGATTAGAGTGGATTTGCACATGTTTTAAGTAAATATTGTGACTGGAGTTCAAAGTACTGGTAGAGACTTGTTAGCACTTCTGGGAAACAGTCCCTTTCAAGGTGGGAATTTAAAACCAGTGCAGGCTGTGGAATGGCCTAGAAGACCTGGAAATAGGCAACTCCTGGATCTAAATATAATGGATGTTTAATTAAGACAATTTCTAGTTAGCTGATTCCCATCCAGATAAGCTCACCTGTTTGTTTATTTTTTTGGTTTTTTTTTCCTTTTCCTTCTTGTCTCTCCTCATGGCTTTCTGTTAACATCATAGTGTCTCTAATAAAACATAAATTTTATTGGGAGTGGTGTGGTGCTGGGGGCATTTTTAAGTGCAGGGGGTTTAGGGGTTTTGGGGGAGGCTGTTGGTTTGTTTTTTTGGGTTTTTTTCCCTTTTAGTTTGAAACTTTTATTACTGTTTCTGTGAAGTTCTTTTGGATCCTACATTATTAAGAATTTTTGGTTGATTCTTACCAGAACAGGCCATGTTAGTAAAGAACACTGTGTGTGATTAGAATCTTAGGGGAAATTCAGTTCTTGAGATAGTGAAAGTGCTGAAGCTCAAGCCAGGATCTGGCAAATAAATGGAGTGAATATCCCCATTCCCCTTCCCAGAAGAACCACAAGAAGCTCTAGTGAGCACAGCTGGGCAGGACATCCCCAGCCCACCCTCCTGGGTTGTTACAGTGCTGCAGAAGTGTTTGGCTACTCCAGTCTCTGTGTCAGACTCAGAACGTCCAGCAGCTACAGCCAGTGGTGTTAGGGGATGCAGTAGGTGGCAGTTCCCCTATGAGGCAATGTTGATTTGTTGCTCAGTGAGCTGAGCAGTTGGAAATTGTCACCATTTGGAGCTGAGGATGAAATCTTGGTCACTTGTGCCAGGGGAAGCCCTTACAGTGTTCCTGCCTTAGTGGGAGAGTGTGTCTAGACAGGTTTTAAGCTGAATATTTATATGATCTCTGTAAATCCTCCCCACTTGCCATGCATTATCCATCTGTAAAGTGCAGTAAGAGCCTTAACAGCTTTTTGGGTTGTACATTGACTTGTTTTATAGGTTGGACATTATCATACTGCTAAATGAAATTTTTCTGGTAGTCATGCTCTAGAGATCAAGATGAATTTAGAATCCTGATTTGGATGTCTATACAAATTATATGAATTTGTGACTTTAAATTTCAAGTTATTAATGCAAAAAGTTACTTTTGAGCAATTGTCTTTCAGTTAGGTCTTTCCCCATTTCCAGTTTGGATTTGAACTTGAATTACCAGCAGTTTGCTCAGTGATTTTGGAAAACTGCCTTTATTTTTTCAAGTGACTGGCTATAGTTACTTTTTAATTACTTAATTATTTTCAAATTTATTTTGTATGCAATTAACTTGAAATATTTTTACTGGTCCCCTTCTTTCAGTTTATCCTGTCATTCAAGCTGTGTGCTTTGGCACTTGATTTTTGCTTTTCCTGTGCATTCCTCTATGAAATCAGAGGAACTTCTTCGCTTATTGTCATTTAAAGAAAGCAGTGTTTGAGTATAGAAAAAAACCCCTTATTTCACAAATGTTGGTTAGACTGTGCAGCACGGTCTTTACAGGAAAACATGGTGATAAAGAATAGTTTAAAAAATTTCTGAAATGCACAGATATTTGACACTCCAGCTAGTTAATATACTTATTTTGATGTTAAATATGTAATCATCTGTACTGATTAGTACTTCTCATCTGTGTCTGATCTAGGAGAAATGTAAACTTCTTCAGGAAGACAGAAAGGTTTTGTAGCTAGGGCTGCTGTATGGAGCTGGAGTTCCTGGCTGCTAACACATCCTCTGAAAAAAAAAGTCATTATGCTCCAGACTTAAATTTAATTGACTGGGTGGAAAAAAGACCCAAATAAACTTGAATTTTAATCTTTTATTTCAGAAGCTAGTGAAGTACTCCTTATTCCAAGAATTAGTTTTAAGTTTATTATTATTATAAGCTTACTTTTGCCTTATGACTGGGAAACCAGAGCATTCCATATGTGCAGACCCTGAGAAGAACTTCTGTCTGTTCTACTGAGGACTTGAGTCACAGTTACTTTAACACCGAAACAAAATAAGGCTACCTGGTGCTCTTCAATTAGGTAATTGGTTTAGCATGTCCTCTGGTAGAAGCATTTCAGCAGAGCCAGGCGAGTTTGATTAATGCTCACTAAAATCTTTAATGTGATCCTACTCACAGTAATTTTCCAGATACATGCTTTTTGGGTACATTGCTAAACTCTTCTGTGTTAGCAATCTACATGTTATTTATGGCTGGAGAGAGGTGATTTTGTTACTAACCATTTGGGAAACAGAAAAATTAAGTCATGATTTAAGAAATGGATTCCAGCTCAATCAGTCAAATTGCTGTGTAATGGCTGAATAGACAAAATAATTGTTCGTCAGGGCAAATTTGAAGTGATTACATTTCCAAGTGTGCTTCTGGTTGTTATGACGTAGAGTTAGGTTTTATTTGTTCAGTTTAAACTACATGTCAGTATCGTGAAGGCAACCACTCTTGAAATTAGCAAGTAGCATTTTTTTAAACTAATGTCATACGTCAATTTTGCTTCCAGTGTCCATGAGGAGAATAAGTAAAATTTTTCTTTATCTTGAAGCTTTTCTCTGCGTGCTTTCTGTGTCTGTGTCTTGCCAGGTGTGCTTTTTGATCACATATATTTAGGCTTCTGTGCTTTTTATTGAAAGTTCGGAATGCTTTGAGTTGGAAAGTTTTTCACTTGAAACTTTTGACTTGTCTTTTTTGAACTTGCTTTTTTTTATGAAAGGATTTGGAATTTCCAAGTGTCTGTTCAACTGAACAAATAGAGGAGACTTTATTCAATCAGATATAAGCAAAAGTTGCTGCTTTCACCTTGGAGTGTGTTGGATTTTCCTCTGAAGTTGACGGTTGCATGTCACTTTGGAAACTGCACAACCTGAAAAATAGGTTTATATATATGCTACTAGAATCAAAACCTGGCACACAGTTAATCACCTGGAAATATAAAACATGAAAATACAGTGTTTTCAGTACATCTCTAAGCTGTAAAGTGTTGTCACAGTAACAAAATTTCTCCTAACTTTGATTTGAAATAGCTTATTATTTACTGTGCCAAAGCTATTTTTTAAAAAACTGAGTGCTGATTGGGAATCACAATGCTAGATTGTGGCCTAGGGGTCAAAAGCAGGTTAACAGGTCCTGCAGCTTGTTGCTGGTGTGATATTACCTGAGTTTGATGACTTAATCTTTCTTAACAGGTCATGAAGAGTTTGCTAAATTAAGTTAATTATAAGAGAGAAGGGACACATTATAAATCAAGGACTAACTATGCGAGACACCAGTGGTATTTGAAATAAAAAACTTCAAATTGAAAATTTATTGAGTGTTTAGATGTTAACATTCAAGTAGAGGATAGGCTGTTTTACTAAAAGCAAGTTTTAGTTACTGTTTCTGTAATTTCTTTACCACCCCCCTCCCAAACTGAAATGCAAAACTTTTTAGTGCAGGTGTATTAAAAATTATTAGGAGTTTCATATGACTAAAGATCAACCTGGTCAATGAATCTCCTCTGTTAGATATGGTTTATGAGTGATGGCAGTTGTCAGTATCATTAGAAAAACCCTTTTGAGTTCAACATGGGATGGTCACCATTTCCTATCCTTCTACCCCTTCCTTTCTAAAGCCATTATTAGTATTTATTAAGCTGTATCTTTCTTTCTTATCATGACAGACTTTATTTCAAATGTTCTCTGAAATTGATGTTTTAATAGTAGGCTACAATCAAGTACAATGTCATACCTCATGGTTATTTGAACCATAAAATATAATTATATGTTGTCTGGATTATTTTATAGTAAATTTTGATAAGTAGAATTTTTTCTGCCTTGCTTGAACAGAAAGTATTTTTTCTTTATTTCATAGAAGAAGGTGATAGAGCTTGTATTCTGATAAAAATTCTGAGGTTTAGTTTTGTGCTTTTAAGTTCGTAGTAAATAGAGTTAATTTTTGGTATTGGCGTGTAGAGCTGTTATTTTCGCAGGATTTAGACATAGAATTTCAGATATATGACAAATAACAATCCTTTCTTTCCTGTTTAGTTTGCAGGTCGCAGTAAGAAAGAAACTAAATACTCTTTGAAGGCAGTGGAAGACATGTTGGAGACCCTGCAAATCACTCAGTCTTAGCTTGGCACAGAGATCTAATATGAAATTTTCCAATATCACACTCAACCTGTAATGACCTGTGGGTTATGTTACTCTAGTGCTGTTAAAAGTTAATTTTGTATTGATTACATGCTATATAAAGTAACATTTTATTAAAAGTAAAATGCCTATTTATTGCTGCTATAAGAAATGTGATGAATACCTACTAAAATTAATAATTTATCCACATAAACAACACAAAGAAATGACGTGCTGCACATCAGTCTCCTCAGATTTTTGTATGTACAGTACCTGCTTCTAAGCCATAATTTGTAGAAATAAACTTGTTAAATGATTAAAAAAATACTGTGACTTAAATTGATATATGTAGATTAAAAACATATGCTAAATATTTTTCTAATTTGTACATTTAAGAGTAAAAATATGCTACAGAGGTACACTTTCTGGAAAATACATCAAGGAGTGATTATGAGTACACTTTATTCGAGAAGAAAGTTTGTTAAGGGTTTTCTTAATGAATTCATAACTAGTTCTGTAGAAATGGAGAAGACTTACTCATGGGCTTTTCTGTTATTCTTCTCTGTGGCTTTGTGGACAAATGCTTCCATGTCCATGCAATTCTCTGATCAGTGTATGGGTATTCCTTTTTTTTTCTTCCTTTTCTGTGTCCTTTCTTGTTCATGTGTTCCACATGATGAATGTCAGCTGGGGCTCTGTACTAGTCTCTGCTGTTCTGTGTCCCTGGTATGGGCACCCCTTTGCTGTGGTGCTTTGCCTTCTGCACATGGAGCAAGGGGTACTGCACTGAAAGGGTGACATGAGAGCTTCAGCTGCCTTGCACTTACTGAGGGTGTTGGTTATACCATCATCATGAAGCATCTAGCACACTGTAAAGCTGTGTTCTGTTTATCTTCAGGCACTTCTTTATTTACTCATATAATTAGTCAAACACCCTAAGTCAAGCATTTTGCACCTCTGGTCATTCTGGATGTTGTTCAGATGTTCACTGTGGCAATTCAGTTGTGCAGCTATCATTTCATTTATTACAGCTTCAGTAAGATTGCATAACAGCATCAACATACCCTTGGCAAATTCTAATACCAGTATTGCAATGTTGTTTTCATGGCTGCTACAACCATCCAAGATGATTAGGCTTTCAGATTCTATACTGCCTAATCTATATAGATAGATAGGTTAAAGGCTGTGTATTAAAATATCTTTATTATGATCCTAGTCTTGATATAATAAAACACAGCTGAGTTCCTTCTTAAAAACAAACCAGCAAAAAAACTTCCTTCAAAGCTTGAAAATTTGTCTAACTAAACTGTTTTTTTGCATGAGACTGGGCCTTCAAGAAACATGTAAGATCTGACTCATATCCATGAAGTAGGTTGGAGTGTGACAGAATGGATGCCATGCCATGAGAATTAATTGTGTGGAATCATAAAGTAGCTTAATTCACTGCTGTTGAAATACAAAACTGCAAATACTGCATAGTGTTATATTAAATTATCCATTTCTAACCTGGGGAAATAGTGCACATCCTTTTATAATAATAATTCACAAACTGGCCCCAGAACAATACCTGTGGCTAGATTATATATGCTTTGGGTGGAAAACATAATAGTTGAAACCTATCATACTTGGTCCTGTGTGTTTCTGTTGTAGTCTTTGATTGTATGAGTGTGCCATCTAGAGTTTTAAGCCCTCATTAGTATTTTTTTCTGTTGTGCCTACATCTTGTGTAACTTGGTTGCATTTTAGAATTAAAAATGGTAGTGAGTTGTACTGGAGGTTACAGTTATTTAGTGCATAACATTTTACCTCCAAAGTATTAAAAACCAGCAGTGCAGTATTTTTGTGTAGCGGGCATTTCCTGCTGAAATATGCTGTATCTAAAGCTTTGTTCAGAGGCAGCTTTTAATATAGCAATGTCAGACTTGGTTATTTAGTATATCAGTTTCTCTGTAAGGAAATTTGTTCTGTTTCTTGTTCTCAGTTATTTGATGACAATTTTCATGTCATTTGGCTGCTTAGCACATTCTCTTTTTCATTACTGTTTAGCATCTCTTTGAAATGACTATTTAGCACTCTAATTCGTGCTTGTATTTTGGCAAGATTTCCACATAGTAGAGCTTACAAGTCAGCCTTACAAATATTTCTGACAAATTTGTGTTTACTTCAAAGGTTAAATAAATTACTCCTATGAAAATGCATGGGCAGTCTCCAACAGAACTATTGAATTGCAGCAATGGAAATTGAGAGTATTTTCCATACTCAAATTTAAAAATAAAGTTTAAAAATCCTCTGCATGGGAAGAGGATTTTGGAGGATAACTGCTTGAAATCCCCAAACAACTCAGCAAGAAAGGGCTTGCTGAGAAAAGAAGCTGTCATATAATACAATCTTTGTAAAAGTAATTTTCCAGTTCTAGTAAATGATTTTGTAATGTTAAGGATGCTGTGTTGCATTAAAGAATAGGTTTTCAGAGAATGGGTTACTTAATTAACAAATGAACTTCATTATGTTCTGTATTGTGCTCTGACAGTGACAAATGCTACACAAAAATATTATCGAGCATTCAGTCTCCTCTTTCCAAAATAAAAGGCCATATTTTCATATTGTTTCAGTTGACAGCAAAAGCTTGGGACCTTTGCAATGCCAGACTGTGTAGCAATGACTGTCTTTATTTTGCCAGCCATACTTTGGTAATAGGCTTGACAGGGAGAGCTCAGTGTTACCTGGTAAGGTAAAAGTCATTGAAGAGCCACCAAAACCTCAGTTCTGCCTTTGTGATACAAGTTATTGGTGACTTCTTCAAAACCTTTTGTCCAAATGTTATACAATTCATATTATGTAGCTGCAAAAAGCACATCTTGTTTAGAATATATCCCTAAATCTCTTCAGTTCAGTGCCCAGAATATCTTGCAGTTGCTATTGGAAACTCTGTTATTAGTCAACGGAGGACTTCCTCTTGGCAGGGCTGTATTTGTAATGGCATCCATGTTTGCTAGTCACTGCATTTACAGTGGAACTTGTATTTCAGCCAGCTTTAGAAGGGAGGGGAAGAGGAAAGCAAATTAAACTTGACTTACTGGCATGAATTTGTTAGCTTCTTGTTACTTGCACTCTCATCTTCCAAGAACACCAACTGTAGCAGCAGTCAGATTTGCAATAATAATTCTTGTAATTTAAGAGCTTCTATATATTCAGCTCTAAACTCAGAACTCTGTTATAATCTAAACCATCGAGATTCTAGTGAAGCAGTGCTATGTGATGTGCACATACCCCTATGCAGGGAAGGACTACACCCACCCTCCTTCAAGTTGGTGTCAGAGTAGAGGAGCGTCAGTACAGTTTTGTCTATAAATTAATGCAGCTTAGGATTTCTCAAAATATTGCTTAGCACTTGTTCAGTGTATGAATAGGATGTCAGGACTATTGCTTAACTCAGCAAGTAGTCTACTGTGCTCCTCTCTACAATAGTACAACAGACTACTTGAGTCTACCCAGAGAGTAGTTACCAGCAATAAATGGGTAATTAATCTGCTTCTTAAAAATAAACTGGAAAAAAAAACCCCAAACAACAAAACCCAACCCCCCCCAAAAAAAACACACACAAAAAACCCCAAGTCCCCACCAAAACAACAAAAACCCATCCAACCAACCCCCCCCCCCAAAAAAACAAAACAAAAAAACAAACAAACAAAAAAAACCACCAA
>WBNO01021851.1:19708-164413 GCA_013400575.1 Peucedramus taeniatus
AAACAAAAAAACAAAAAAACAAAAAAAAAAAACCACTAAAAAACCTCAAAAAAAAACCCCAGAGATAAAAAGAAATCAACCCCACCAACATTACCTGGTAAAAGTTTTTCAGCTGCTGAATGTGAAATGAAAAACTTCTACCAGTGCATTTCATAGGGGAATTTCTTCTGCCTTGTGATGAAGAAGTCCCCTGTACGAAGCAGTGCAATCCTTCCAGTGCTTATCAGGAAGGAAGAAAGGCTGGAGAAGCACACAGGCCTGTTCAACCCAATGCCATAGGAGGGTTTCCACTGGCACGTTGCAAAGAAGGTGGCATTCATCTGCACTCAGCGTCCCACAGCTGAGCAGTCATGGTGAAAAGGACTAAATGAGCCTGGCCTGGCACAGCCCAGAGCCTGCAGAGTTGGTGCTCAGGGCCATGTGCTCACAGAGCCAGCACAGCACCTGAGCTCTGCCCAGCTGCCACTGGGGCTGCACTTTGCCATGAGTCCCTGAGTCTCCCCACAGGATATTGCTCCTACTAAGAATTATTCTGTCCTCTGCTTTAATTTTCTCCCATTGGCATCTCCACAAACAGAGAATCTTGCAGAAGATCTGTTTTTGCTTTGGGACTGGTGTAGAGGTGAGGGTACTGATGGGTCAGTTGCTGGAGTGATCCTGGCTCTGTGAAGGTGTTGCCCCTTATTGACTTCAGTGCACTGAGCGACCAGTGCACCCCTAAAGTCAGCCTGTGAGCCTTTGCCTTGGACTGAGTCTGCTCAAACCCTTTGTGGGTGCTTGATAAAGAGTGTCTGAGGTTGGATGTGATCTGTGCTGAATGACCTGGGAGTGGAAAGATCTCTTATGGTGATGTGGCAACTGCAGTTTGGGTCTCACAGTCACTGGGCCTTTTTGTGCATGTGTGTGAAACAGCATGGGGTGAATCACTTCAGGAAAACAGTTCCGGATGGAGGCTCTTTCTGTATCCAAATCAAAGGGATGGCTGGAGGGAGGATGAGCCACCTTTTCAGCTTGAGTAATTCAGCAGAGATCCACTAGCTCTCTACCCTGTAAAAGATAACATCTGCTGCACTTTTGCATTGCCAAAATAATGATAGGTTAGCACCTTGACAGGTTAGCAATGATAGGTTGTGTTTAAAATACAAAAAAGATTGTTGTGCAAAAATGTTTCTCTCATCATCCCTGTTTATTTTAACTGCTTTCAATGTGAACTTGATGTTATAATTCCTCATGACATTTGGGTGGCATGTAGGCATCTACCTCAAGGCAGTGGAGAAAGACACATTTACAGTGACTGCTCACATGGGAAGTTTCTGATGGGCTTCCATCATGGCAGGCCACAAACTGTTTGCACTTCTTGTCTCATAGATGGGGCTTGCTTAAATAATATTCCTCTTAGGATCCAGGCTGCTTTTCCTCAGAGAAAGAAGGATCTTTTCCCAAATTTATACTTACTTTTCTGTAGCAAGCTTTTAAGTTTCAGACGTGATGTTTGGAAGTGAAACTTTAAACCAGGCAGATGTAATCCTCACAGGAAGAGACTACAAAAATCAACAGTGAAGCAGTTTCAGAAAAGCGAGCAGCAAGTAAAATTAACCATTGCTTTTGTTTATTTAGGTAATTGAGCTTGACACTGTGGAGTGTCTGACAGATTGGTTTGTGTTTTTTATTCCATTAAATACAGATATGACACTCAGAGCTGTCACTGCCCATCTGAGAATGTTTGTTTCAGTTTAAACATTGAAGACCGTGTAAATGTGGATAGATCACGAGGTGGGCAGCAGTATAAGAAAACTACCAGTAGAACTGTATCTCTCTCCCAGTACAGCTGTTGCAGTTTATTCTGTTTAAGTTAGAATCAAGAATGAAAACCATAAAAAATTATTAATAGATCTATTAAAAGTCAATAGCTGCTGTCTGTTCAATTCTGAAATCAGTGATGTTACTCCTTTTTTTTAAATTAAATGATTATTCTGTGGGCTGCTTGGCCATTATTAGCAGGCTTTATTGTAAGCTGGAAGTATATATGAAAGATTCAAAGAGAGGATGAAAACATAAATCTTTAAATACCCTGGTATTTATGCAATTGAGATAAATTGTATACAAAATGAACACAGAATTTCTGTTTTAAGTATATCAATACCATTTAGTCGCTTGTAACAATATTGTAATTGTAGTCATGCCAAGGTTTTTGATCAAAACTTCCCAGAAATGTGATGTCTATATGGAGCCAAAAGCTCTAATAAGCTTTTAAGTAAAATTTGATTTAGTTAAGTGTAGGCACCACCCAGACTTAGAAAGGAGCCTTTGCTAATACAGATAATTTGTTCCTCTTGGGAAGCTCCCATATTCAGGTAATTCTGAGCCTGATAGCTGTATGAAAGAAACAGCTACAACTATTAGAGTAGTTTCAAGGAACATCAAGGCTTTTCCACATACAAACCATCTCAGTGGAGATGTAGATGTGGTCATTTGAGAGCATCTTTGAGAGCAAATCAATACATGATACCATCACTGGAATTGGATGGAGAAGCCTAGCAAGAGACTTACATCTGATTTTCTTTAGACCTTTTTTTTAGTGTGAAGTTTGCTGAAGAAAAAGGAAGTTTGGTGTTTCACTAACTACATAACCGTAAATTTTGGGGATATGAGCCTGACAGGTGGGTGGCTGGGGTCAGTGCAAGGAGCAGTCAGTGTCTTACGCTGGTTCTGGGTTGACAACACCCGTGCCTTCCGTGCCAAGGCAGTAGGGCCTGGTACTCTGCTCTAACATCTGTGTTGAGGATGAGAACAAACTTTCTTGTGTCTTTTCAATGCCCAACCATCTTATTCAATCTTCTGAATGCCTGTATAACATGAACAGTGCTTTTAAAAAAAATTCCAGTGATTTCCCAGTTCAGAAGAGATCCGTGATCTAATTTATTCCATCCAGCTCTAGGCAGCATACATACAAATATTTTGTTCAAAATGAGATCCTGTGCCCTATTCCTGGATTCCTATTTAGACAACAAAATTAAGGACGGAATTCTCCAAGTCACCACCTCCCAGTTGGCCTTGCTGGCACTTTCTTGATTCCAATTTTTTTTTTAAATCAGACCACATATTTGAGTGCTTAAGTGCTTAGACATGGATTTTATTCTTAAATTTAGGCACCACTAAAAATATATATATTTTGTGTCCTTCATTTGCCAGACTCCTAAGTGGAAGCAGAAGAGATACTTGTCTGAATCTCCCTGGCTCTGTGTCTGTAAGCAGTTGAAGAGTAACTTTTCATAGATGGCCATCTGCACCTAAAGTAGAGAAAGAAAGCAATGAAAGTGATTGCTGACTAATGCAGTAAGATCAACATTTTAAACAAAATAAATGCAAAAAAGGCTACAGATATGGGAAATTGTAGGAATTAGTGAGATTAGAAGTCTGTTTGAAATATGGAAGGTGTAACAAAGTCTGTGCACTGCTGGGTTCTGGAGAAGCCCTGGCCCTTTGTCTTCATGTCTCCATGTCCATTCCCACAGTCTCTCGCCTGTTGCCTCCCACCAGTTACATCTTTTGTGTTGGTTCTTTGGGGCAGGTTCCTGTCCGTGTGCTGTGGCCAACTGTGACACACATGAGGATGGAGGGATGACGTCTGGGTGGTTTTTCTGTTGTTTTGCCCTGTTGCCTTTTCAGTGGTGGGTGAAACCTGAGAGTGTGTTCTGTGGCAGTGAACAAGAAATACCAGACGACTGCCATATATTGGCTGTGTTCACTTACCTCTGGTAATTTCAGGTATATGAGCCAGAGAAATCAAGTGTCAGAAGGAAGTCTCTCTGCTGCTGCAACCCCAGTGATCAGAAGAAATCTGTGGGACCAGCATTTCAGTGCCACTGTGGGAGTAGGAGGAAGGTGAGCACAAAGACCCTGAATGAAGAAGACTAAACAGATGGGAAGTTATACTACTGAGGACTGGCTAGCATGCAAGAATTTCATTTTACAAAAAAATTGAGGTTTGACTGCTGCTTTTGTTCCATAACAGAAAAAAGAAAAAGCCAACAGAAACCTTTTCACCGCTGAAAAAGCCATACCCACAAGGTTTACTCCACACTGGATTACCAGTAACCTGATGACTGAGTCATTTCCCTGTGTGGTAGGAGGTGAAGGTTTATATTGTCTACCTGATTACAAGAGACTTTGAACTTGTATTTCTTGTATTCCCAGCAAGTGACCTATCCATCATGTGTGGAGTCAAGTCTCTGGCCCAGAGATGGTTGGAAAAAAGGAAGAACTTAGTATGAGACAGCTTCTCTTGGCAGCTTGAAAAGACAAACTTTGCCTTCCTTTCATGGTGAACTACATGTATCAGCAAACTACTGAAAGGTTAACCAAGCTTGAATAAAGTAACTTATCTTTCAGACATACAGATGCATCTTCAATCTTTAACTTAGCACATTTCTTGGCTCAGACCTCAAGTGACGTAACTGGTGCCGGCAAGGAAGGTGCATGCCATTGCAAAGACATCTTAAAACATAACTTCATTTTTCTTACCTGCTTAAGTAGGGTGAGTTTTCATTTTTTATATGATTTTAGCCGGGTTATGTAGATAAATTTCTTTAGTATACTGATCTTCTATAAAAGACACCTGTAAATGCTGTTCTTTGTTACATTAGTAATGTCTTTTCTCTCAAGTCATTCAGTCTGTGGGGTTATTCCTTTTTCCCCTCTCTAGGTAGTTTAAAATATCTCTGATGAAATCTGTATGCAGAAAATAGGTAACTTCACTGGAAATTATCTTTGATTAGTTATTTTTCCTTTGTGCAGTGGGAGTTACTCAATCTTTTTTAATGACAAAAATCTTGTGGGTAATGGTATAGTTCTGTAACCAGCTTGAAGCAACCTCCCACTTCCTGAGTTTTGTTACTGACTTGGCTCTGCAACGTGGTTCAATTCAGTAATTTAGGGTTTTTCTCCTTCAGATTTCTCAAATGTAAAATACAATCAGTGAAATCTTTTACTCCCCCAAAAAGTCACTGTTTATAGGTGTTGCTATGAAATTAATACAATGCTTATCAGTTTTATCCTGCTTAACTTCATAAATGTTGTATTCCTAGTTGGCTGATCAACAAGCTAAATCTGTTTGGGAAAAGTAATTTCTCACAGGTAACAAGAAATTTATGTCATGGGGTCATTCCAGTCAGTGCTTCAAGTGACAGGAGAGTGTAGGGTAAATTTGGCAGAATTCATGTACATTTTATACCGGCTCCAGATGTTTTAAGCATTCTATGCATTCATTTTTAAAAATGGTCTTTTAATAGTTGAGGTGGTTATTAGTGTTTCTGCTCAAACTGAACTTTAATGTGAGTAGTTGAGGGATATAAATTAGCATGTCTTGATAACCTAAAAGTTTTATTATTTATCCATGGTTTATTTTCTATAGTTGTCAAGAGCTTTTGATCTTGTAGTCTTCATTGACTATATAAAAGATAATGTACCACTTAGATTAACAAGAGAAATATATTTGAAATATATTGTATGCAGAATTTTTATATGATCAAATGCAAAATGATAGATCACACAGTAAAGGGATGTGGAATAGAGTATGAGAAGGTCTTGACAAAAAAAAAAAAAACGAGAAGTGTTTCTGAATGTTGGTGGGGTGACAGCTAATCCTGAAATTAATTATTCTGTATAATGAGAGTTTGAGCAGCTCTGATTTAACTCAGCAGGAGTTTTTATTTTGATCTGAATTTGAACTTGATGTTGTGAGTTTTAGGTCAAATATTATATTCCATTAAAATACTCATTTATATTTTGTAAATAATTTTTAGACCATTTTCATTTATAATCATAGGGTTCTCTATATTGAAAGTGCTGCATTGCCAAATGCCTTGTAATGAATGGTACACATGACAAGTCAAGTGTTTAAAGTACATAATAAAATAAGGAACTGATCAAAAATTTTCTCTTATTTTTAAACTATTTTTCCATCACAAGTCTGAAAAGTAAGTGACTGATTTTTTTTTTTTTTTTAATTGTCATTAGGCAGCTCTGGTAAAATTTATGTTAAGAGGTTTTGGCCTGTTTATGTGTGCTGAAATTTGCCAAAATTGGTAATGTGATATTCTATCTTTAGCAAGCCTATAGAGCAATAAATAATGACACATGACTGTATGTGAGTGTTGTTAGTTAATTTTTTTTTGTGGTGTTCATGAAATGTAACAATCTTCCAACCCAAATTCTGCAGCATTAGGCAGCAAGTTGTACTCTGAACTAAACCAGATGCTGATCAGCTCTGTTCCTATTATCGACTTGGGGCAGAGATGGTAACCAGACCTTATTTGCAATGTTAACATTTGGAACAAATTAACAGCAGTTAGGCTGAAATGAGAAACCTCCACTTTACTGAAAAAGTTCAAAACATGTAATGCTGTAAAAATCAGGACGTCTGTAGTATGTTAGATAGGAATAAATAAGTTAACCATAAGCCGCACTTTCTCCTTCGCAGGATGTGTTGTTTCCAGTTTATGAGTGACTCTTTAAAGGATATGTTTATGAGGTATGGTCAGGCTTAAGTCCTGATAAACCATCTACCTGATGAGGTAAAGTATATCCAAGTTTGCTGTGCTTGTTCATTGTGAGAGAGCCCTCCCCAGAGCCTGGCTGTACAGAAGATTTTTTGTCTGGGGGACAAATCCCACATGAATTTGAAGTGAGGTGCAGAGACTCAGGACACTTTTGACTGCCAGACTTCTGCTGCATTCCAGCCCAGTGGAGACCCCGGAGGTCCTGTCAGAGTGCATGGAACACGTGGTGGCCCAGAATGGCACCCTGAGCTGGGGATGTTCCTCTGTGCCTGTTTGTGGTCTCTCAGAGGATTCACTGGGAATGGAGGGGTTCAACAGGAGTGTAGCAAAGGCCTAATGCTTTTTAGGCTGAAACTGGGCTAAGCTTCACCACCTCTTAGTGAATATTGTATAGATATTGCTGCATCCATAATCTCCTACAATGCGTTATTTCTGGTGTTGTATTACCTTAATTCTCCTCCTGTGCTTTTTTATTGTGAACATTGCTTTAGCAGGAATTGAATAGCAAGCTTCAGTTATAAGGAGAGTATTTCTGCAAAAGTCAGAGATGTTGCTGGGTTCTCATTGTGTCACCTGCTGCATGGCTTTTCCATACAAATGAGATCCTGGAAGCGTGGGACAAGTGCCTGCCTGATGCTGTTTCTGTGTGTGGTGGGTACATGCTGGTGTGTGCTTAGACACACACTACCCAGGGTTTTACTCCTGGCATTCAGTCACAAAAAATAAGAAAGTTGCCTCCTAACTTGTGTCCACCCAGCACAGGTGTGGGGTGAGTTCAAGTGAATGAGTAGGTTCAGACAGCCTTGGACCTCTGCTGCAGGGGTCTGCTGATTTTCCCTCCAGTAGTCCACAGCTGCATCACATAGTTCCTGAGTGAATCCACTTAGAGATCACCCAGGGATGTGGGTGTAGGTAAACTTCCAAAATTTATTATAAAAAGTATGTTTGCCTTTTTCTTGACCTTTTAGGTATTTGGGCCTTACGAAAATTGATCAAGCTGTTAGTGAATTACAGGTCAGTGTGAAGCCATCCCTGGTCATGGTGTTACTTAGAAGCTTATCTGAATTTCAGTTTGCAGCTGGACCTCCTCTGTGCTCTCTGTAGTTTAAATCAGAAAGAATAGTTTCAGATGCAGAAGAAAAGCTAGAGTATTTTGCAAGTAATAGTGTTTTCCCTGTAAAAGTGAAAAAGTAGTGAAATACTAAGCTGTTAGTTTTTTAAAGAATTACTTCTTTCAGATGGTGTATATCTGGGGATCACAAAGGAGGGACTGATTTTCCTCCTCAGGTTAGCAGCTATTGCCAAGGAAGCTTGGAGGGAAGTATTTTATGGCACTGGCACTGCAGAAACAGGCAGGTGGGTAGCTCTGAAGCATGGTGGATGTTGCTATCTCTACTTCAAGACTCTGATCTGAGGCTGAATTTAGGGTATCCAGCATAAGCACACAGTGCAAGGTGGTGAAGAAGGAGTAAAATGCAAGTAATTGCAGCTCAGCATGTCAGAATGCACTGCTGCATGGCTGTGGTGTTAAGACCTACCACACTGAAATGGCTGCAAAACACTTTATAAAGTGGAAGCATAGCTTCAAGCAAGGCAGAGTTTTGAGAAGAAAACCTGGAAGTGACACTGTTGAACAGAAAGTTTTGTGTGCCCATTGTTTGATATTTTCAGTCTTTCACCTCTCTGCATTTCTTCATCTCTCAGACAGATAGTGGTTCTAAGGGGGCTCTGCTCAGCTGCCACTTCAGCATCCACAGGACTGGTAACCAGGTCTCATTTCTGATGGTAAAATTTTGCTCATCCTTTACCTTGGTCACTTGAAATGTTTTGCTAGGCAGTGACATATTTGCATAGGTAACCTTCTGCTCTGAAGACAAAATCATGCTATTTCTAATTCTTGCACTCTTCTCTCTGCTTTACCTTTGCAATGAGCATTCCTATTGTAAAGGGTTCCTTAGCCCTTCAAGCCCTTTTTAATATAAACCATTGCTTTTAAAGGTCTGTTTTTCCTGTTGTAAGAATTCTGACATATTGAAATTAGTGACAGAATTTTAAATATGGAGGTGATATGCTGTAAAATCTCAGTTGCAGTTTGCATTAGATTTAGATTTAAAATGAGCAAAAATGTAATTGAGGGATAAAATTTGGCAATACTCATAGCCTAGGAATTATGTTTCAGACTTTGGAAGGAAAATGGTTTGGCTTATTTTTTTTCACTTTCAGGAAAACTATTATTTTCTTACTTAATGGTTTCAGATGCTGTTAAATGAAAAAAATAATTCTGGAGTAAGTGAATTTTGCAGGTGCTTTGTCCGAGAGTGTCTCTTGGAATTTTACAGTATGACTCTTTGTGAAAGCAACAGGTCACAAACCTTCATGAAGTGGCTTCCAGCCAGCCAGGAGTGACAGCTGAAGTTGCTGGTGTTGCAGGCACCCTGACAGAGTGTGACCAACCTGCCCAGCCCAGGTTTTCACCATGCTGGGGGGGGTGGGTGCAGCAGGAGCCAGCACTCAGACAACCCTTTGGAAAAAATGTGTTGTATTGCATACAAAGAAGAAGAAAAAGGATTCAGATCTTATAGGCTCAAGGACTAATAATGGCTTGGCATGTTGAATGTATGTGGCCCAATTTTATTTAAGTATTTACTGGACTTAGTTACCACAACTGGAACTTTGCTGGGCACCCAAACTAGTGGGAGAGGTTTGCTCTTAGCAGGAGCTCCCCATGGACACCACCATCTCACATATTTGCTGTTTATTTATATATAACAATATATTATTCTTACTGTCTCAGGCATGGATTTGGGTTAGCTATGAGTTTAATTATAAAGAAAAAGCATATTTTTTGGGATCATCCTTAGAGGAAATTCTTGTGTTTTCCTTTCCCTACAACTGAAGAAGTGGACCTGTGTGTGAACCAGACTGCCCGACCTCTCCCTCCTCAAGAGCCCAATCCCATGCTGTGCTCACACCTCCAGTCACAGCAGTAAAGTGGCTGAAACACTGGAATTTGGTGGGGTGAGAGCTCATGCATCAAAGGCCAGCATTGCTCTTACAGTCACTGCAAAGCAGCCAGCATCCCCATCCTGGCACAGACAAGGCACATTTGATCAATAGGCATTTCAGCTGCTTCTACTAAAAAACAAACAGAACCAACCATGTGGTTGGCTTCAGCACATTGAACTGGGAGATGGAAGTTATCTTGGAGAGCTGAGCTTTAGGCTACCCCTCACAGCCTCATATGTCTTGTGGCCACTCCCAGGAGCAAGCAGCTCTCCTTGGGTAATGGTAAAAATGACCTAAATATGTAACTTATTTTAAACACAGCCTATGATTTTGGATATAGGATTGCTTTCCTGCCTTTTACTTGTTTCACTAAAGATCAATTACATTTTTTTCTGCCCAAATCTTCTTTTTTTTCCCAACAAAAATTTGCATGTCAAATGATAGAAAAATGTTTTTGGCGTTTTTGTGCCATTTAGTTTTTCTTAAAAAAAAATCCTGACTTGTACTCCAACATATTAATTCTTTAATTTCTTACATGCATCTCTCTGCTTCCCTCTACCTCTTTTTAAATGGAGAAACCTTTTTAGGCTTATGCCAGGTCAGATGCTTACACAGTGTCATCCAGTAACACTGGATGGCTGAGGTGCTTTCTGGAGCACTCTATACCACAGTAACAGTTTCTGAAGTCATCTGCATGTTGTCTGTGTTGGTAACATCCTGAGGCTGGACCAGGTTCTTAGAAGTGTCTTGATTTTGTTTTATTTTCAACTTGTTAAACATGAAAGAGAGGTAGGAGAAATGTTAGTCAAAGATGAAGGTTTTACAAGTATTTCTCATTCACTTGATGTAAAATAAATTCTTTACAGCGTAACTGGAATGTCTTTGCACATGTTCCAGGATGGTTGTACCCAGCTCTGAGAAGAGAGCAGTGCCTTTCCCAGTAACACACAGTGAACTCTGCCAGCTTTACATGTAGCCTTTAGTCAGAGACCTCTGTAATTTCTATTTTACAGCTGTCCAGACACACTTCTGAAAAACCTAAGCCATATACACCAGATGTTACTTAGTCCAGTGTGGTCTACCTTGGACCCCTTCCAAACCTGCCTGCATATAATTTTCAAGTCCCAACAGCCCTGCAGTGCTAGAAGATAAAAACTGACCATAACTGTACCCTTTCATATTACTCAGAGCTCAGTTTAATTATCTGAAATACTACCAGATATAGTTCAATCACCACAATTCCACCTTAGCAATAACTACTACCATATCATTTTTTTTCCTAATTTGAGACAGGTTTTTAGTTACTAGCTCTGAATTATGCAAAGTTCAAATCAATGATTAATATAATTACCTAAAGAGGGTTTTTTTCTTAAATTTTAAATAATGGAGTGTGTTTATATGGCCTTATTGAGAAAGGCAGTCCATGAATTTATATGATTTTGTTTTATGTACACATGGGTGGGGTATGTGTGTATGAGTTGGACTTGATTTTTAAAAAACACTATTTGCAGACCTGCTAAGCAACCAGCAGTGCTGATGAAATCCTTTCAAGAAAGAAAGTTTCTCAAATTTTTTGAGTCAGCAATGTTTAAGCAGTTGCTTATAATCAAATGAATGCTGAAGTGTTTCCCTGAAGATGTCAGTAACCCAAAGATGGTTTTAAATCAGGGCCTTCAGTGCCTGTAAAGTTTCTTTCAGAGCCCTGGTTCTGACTGTAGCCTGACTCTGAAGACCTATTTAGGTTTCTAGCCCTCTGCTGTGGGATTTTTGTCCTTTGTAAGCCTCAGCCCTTGCCCTGGAAGCATAAGGATAAGAAATATGAAGTTGTGTGGAGAGCCCCTCTTTCTTTAGACAGTATTTTCAATGTATTGATTATTATCTCACATTACAACCGTATTTTAATATGAAAAAAATAGAAAGTTTAACAGTTTGGTTATTTTGTAGTCATTGCTGATTTTCTTAGTATTTTCCTTTATTGGTATGAATTTTCTGCATATATTGACTGTGATAAATTTATCTCATTTGTCTTTGTTGAATTTTTCTATTTGTCTTACACAACTGTTCCTTTAGTTTTGGATCAGGAAAGAGTTCAGAGAAACAAAAAACCAAGGAAAATATTAGTGGGAATTTGTATAAAGTGATGACTGATGCTCAAAATGTGTAATCGATGGAAACAGAGGCCACTTTGTTATTAATTAATTTTATCAGCACACATAAGCAAGACCCATGTGACAAATTAGAATAAACAAACACATTTGATTTTGATATTAAGTATTAAGCATGTTCCTTTTATAAAGTAATCTATGTCTTGGCTGTTATTTCCCTGAGTGATCCATTACATTTCAAGCAGTGGTACTGCAGGGTAAAGCTAAATCAGATAAAAGTGGTTAATGAAGGAAGTAGATATTTCTATCTCACTCTGTGAATAGCTTCTTTCCTTTAAGATTTTAAAATAGAAATAACAACAGTTATAAGAAATATTTCCAACTAATATATTATCTTTTATAGATTGATTATAATCTACATTAATTAGGGCCCTTGCTTCTCATGTTTCTCCTTTTTGATTCATATTATCTTACATTTTAACTTTCTTTTCAACTTTAAATTTTGAGATCTCATTCACAAGTCAGAATTACAGAGTACTGAAGATTTTTACCTCTTTTTGTCTTGCACTTTAAGAATACATTAATTTCCCAAACTGCCTTCACATTTGTGGGTACAGCTCCCTGCTCCACTTTCTCAGTGCTCCATTTGAGCTCCTGCTAAAACTGAAAGCTTTGGGAAAAATAAATCTAAGATGTCAGTGACTTAAAGCCCAGTGCTGTAAGTTTAAGATGTTTGCCTAATATCACATCACCAAAATGGAACAGATAAAGATGAAGTGTAAAGTATATGTAACGTGGCTTGCAGTTAAGTGCAGTAATTGGAGAATGCAGGCAGCAGATCTGGGAAGGTGATAAGGTAAGCAAAAGCTTCTTGGGAAAGGTAAACTGTCTGAAGAGCTGACAGTGATATGCACTGACTGGAAGGAACCCAAAATTGTTTTAGCCTTTAAGCATCCAACAGACATTGAAGTAATTGAGTAATCATACACTCTGGGTCCAGTATTCCTGTCACTGATACCCCATGCATCTCAGTTATTGGTGTAATTTTAATCTGATAGCCACATAATGGACCAAATTCTCTCCTCTACTTTTCATAAGTTGTCATATTGGATTCAATATGAAGAATGTTTGCTTAAGTGCAGTGAGCAGGATTTGTGTCATAAGGCTTATTTTGCTTCTCAAAAGTGGTATTCCCTGCTGTATGTACTGTACAGCACCATAGAAGACAAAATACTTATTCTAGAGGAAAATACCCTGAAGCACCATAGATTAGTTTAAATTCTCAAAAAGGTGTGAGCTTTTCTGTTTCTTCCAGGGTTTAGGCACTTTTTCTTAACGTTTATGCCAAAAATTGTCCCCAAGTTTCCCTTTTGGTGCCAGCATTTTGAAAGCGTGTCAGATTCTGCACTGTAAAAGATGACGCCTGTCCCTATGTATTTCTTGGAATGACAGCTTCTACCTTTCAAAGGTCATTTGGGTCAGAAATTTTCATTAAAAAATATTTGAGTACATGCCACATACCTTGTCTGCTTATTCAATCTTAATATTCAACAAAACATTTCAATATTGCTAAGCAGCCAGATCGGAATAAGCTCATTGGAGCATGGGAACATCTTTTAGTGCTGGTTTTGTACATAGCACCTCATATGCTGAGGCTCGGGGTGCACAGGCTGTACTGTGGTGCAGATAATAAATACTAATCATCAGGAGAGCTTTAAGGTGGGATCCATGCAATGAGCAGACAGCTTTGCAGAACAAGCCAGCCCTAATTTGTCCAGTAAAATGGGTGATGGGCTTGCACGTGTCTCCCTAGTACTGATTGATTCATGTGCACAGCGTGTTATAGGACAGGTTAAAAGGATGTGGTCAAACCCCCCAGCCTGCAGTGGGTGGAAAGCCAGGCCCACAGCTTAATGCAGAAACTTGATTCTTGTAGAATTTTCCCAATTAGGAGTATATATGCAATGGGGGAACCTTTTCTTGAGATTATGTAAACTAGTTAATCTTGGGATTTGCTCAGCAGGTTTCTTTTGCAAACTCCCCACTCTACAAGTTTCCTTCCACCCTCTCCACTCTCCTCAGCAATAGGGTTGCTTTCAGATTGGCTCTAGCATAGTAGTATTAGTCTGGCAAACTAAATTAGTCTGAACAAGTCCTAGTGAACTAAACAAGAGCACTGCTGTGCAGTCATACAGTGTAACTGGTAGCACACTTTCTAGCCAGCTCTGGGCTGTGACAACCATCATTTCTCCATGGAAGTATGTCCATAAACAGGACATCCCAACAGTCTGGGGAACAGGGCAGCCAAGGAGGGGCAGGGGACAGCTGCATTGACATGAGCTGCACTGTGCAAAGTCAGAACTCACTCTGGCACATTGTATGCAATAAAATAAGCAACAGATATATGTGCATTTGGGGACAAAAAATTGTCCTCTGGTTGCAACCTGATTTTATTTATTGAGACTGTATTTAGCTGAGATATCTTGTCCCCTTTATACCAGCAGCCTTCCAGGCTCTGAGTCTCCCCTCTGTCATCACTTCTGCAGACAGTAGCACCTCACGGCTGTCACCCATCTAACTGACACATCACCTCCCCACATCTTTCAGAGTCTTCCCTCCTGGAAAGAGGACTGAGTTTTCAGGGAGAAAGAAGGGTTGAAGATGCCTAGCCTCTCTAAGACATGGCTGGTCCTCCCTAACTGCATGGCTGTAGCTTTCACCACCTCATGTCTCTAATTCTGCATGCCTTTTCTAGGTATGATGAATGCAGCCTTGCTCGTTGCTTCCATCAGCATATTGCTGCTTGGGTCATCCTTCAGCCTCCTTGCTTTGTGCCACTCTGTAATCCTTCCCTGGTCCCTCTTTATCATTTCAAAAATAAGCTCCTTTCTCTACATTCATAAAAACTTTCCAAACCCAATCTTCATCCTGTCCATTGTTCAGTAAAAAGGATCAGCTCCACCTTCCATTACCCCTGTGAGAGGTTTTCAGCCAGACACTGCCAAGCTCTCCCTTGCTGTACTGCAGCATGGGCAGGGCTCTATCCACAGCCCCATTCCTTACAGCCATATGCACATCCTCATTTTACCTGCTGCCTATGGAGAGCTAGAGGAATGTGAAATGTCACTGACAATCCATACCCCATGGTTATACTGTCTTGCCATTCTATATCAAGCCATTGCCTTTGGCTTTAAATTTGATTGAAAAATGAGGTTTGCAAATATGTTTAAATTTGTCAGAACTATACATTTTACTAGGACATAAGAAGCTCAATTTTTTTTTCTGAATTTGGGGTTAAATTCTTCTAGAGGAGGGTTGGGATATTATTTAAATCAGACAAGTCTAGGAATAAACTCTAAGGTGTTATTGTAGCACAGAGTATTTTTAAGAAATAATAGTACTTGGAAAAATACCTGATCCTACTTCATTCTGCAGGAAATATACCCTATCTTCTGCTGCCTCACAGTGTTTGTATGGTTTTGTATGTACTGCTCTACTTTTGTTGGTCTGGAATAGAAGCACTTGACTACTATTTCTGATCTCAAAATAGGTGTTGATTACAGCAATTTCCCAAGATGTCTTTTTAAAAGTTAAAATCAAAACAGAATCTAGTTTAAGGATATGACTGAGAGGAAACGGTACATATTTTCTCTTGTTTAATTCTTAATGCTGATAGAAAAAAAAAACCCTGGAGCCAGTCTACTCAAAAAATTTCTTTTAGGAAAAGTTACTTTAAAAAAGGTGGGTTTTGTGGTAAATGGATTTCTTGCTGCTTGCTTCCTTCTTTTCCAATTACAAGTAATTTCTTCAATGCAAATAATGAACCATAAATCATACAATATGTATGATTTTTTTGCTAAAAATGGAACCAGTTGCCTTAGAGATTTATAAATGCTGGAATAATATATGAGATTGCCTTTCCCAGTGCCCTGTAAAGCAAAGACTTTTCCATTGAGAGATGTCAGCTAAGGTGATTATGCTGTGAGCAGACTAAACCTTGGGATTTCACAGCAGATCTCAAGTGTATTAAGTAAGCCTAATTAGCTCATTTTAAACTGGACTTTGGTGTTTTTTAAAAGAAGAGCACATTTATATTTTTTATAATATTTCTATAGGACCAGTTCAAGGTAATTAAGTGGAAAAACAATGTAATAAATTCTTGGAAACAATCCTCTATAAATATTGGTTTATCATTTGGCATTCTCCTCTCATTTCCACCGGATACCAGTGGGATTTGTATATCCGCTTCCTTTATGTTTCTAATTAAGAAACCACGTCAGATTTGTGGAAAACCTACACAATCTGTCACTTTGACTGCTGAGGAACGGGCATGCTTCCCTGACCCCTATCCCCATCAATCTGTATAGATCCAATTTCTTTGATTTATATCGAATAGAATTTCATTGGTGGCTACTGCATAAATCTACAAAGACTTTCACATTTTGTTTCACCTAAACAATGATTGGGTGGAATGTGTCTGTTTAAAAGTGACCTTGCTCCAATATTTGAACTTTGGCTTATAACAGGGGAGAAAAAGGTTTTAGTTGTTTTTATCCCCAAAGATTAAAAAAATTAATCACTGAGTTTTCCACCAAGGTAAACCAAGGTATTTGGTTCATTTAAAGTTATTCACCCAAAATCCGACATTCTGTCATGCTTAAAATGCAATTTATTCAAAAAATGGCCTTAATAAATGTAAAAAGACTAATTGGATAGGGTTATAGTTATTTTTTAAAACCATGTTTCTTTGTAAAAACATGCCTTGTGCCAGCACTACACAACTGACAAAGCCAAGGTGAAGTGCTTTAAACATTTGAAGACAATCGGTTGACTTCCTTATAAATGTTGAGATGAGCATTTTCTCTTCTCTGGGCTGCACTTGCAAGAGGCTCGGGGCCAGAGGCAAGAGGGTTGCAGGGCTGTAACAGTGTCTTGCACTCCCATCCTCAGAACACATTGATAAACCAAAGCCCAGGGGTGGGCAGCAGGCCCAGGCTGTGCCCAGCAGACTCTTTCCATGCCCCACACTCCTGCCTGCTGGGACAGGTCCTTGTCCCCACAGTGTGACCTGACATTGCCTGGGTGGCTGCTGCAGGGGGAGGGAGCAGCCTGACAGCTAAAGAGCATGGACACCTGCAGCTCGAGCTCCTGGCACGGCTTCACTTCCCCAGACACAGAGTGTTGTGGCTTTGGGTCCCACAGAGAAAGGGCTTAGGACTGAGGAGGGAACAGAAGGGGTGATGCATCTCCTCTCTGCTGCTTCTTGGCTGGCCCCGTCTTCTGACACTGACAGCATTTTGAAATGATACTTTACATTCCTTAATCATATTGCACTTGTTGGCTTAGACAAAGTGTGAGGGCAGCCAGATTGCAGTGATGTGATGTGATGCTGCCTTAAATCCTGCCTTCGTTTGCCCTGATCCCAGGTATGTCTGCGAGGGAACTGACTGGTGGGCAAGGATGGTTTGGCTGCCCAGCACCGAGTGCCTGTGTGCACACCACTGTCTCCTGCAAAGGGGAACCACACTGTGTTTTTGGAGCAGCATATTGTGTCTACAGGTATCTCTATGCAAGGGAAATAGGCTGTAGCCAGGGCTCTCCCTGCCTCAGAAAATTTTGGAGGGCCCCTTCAGCTGATGCAGATGTCACAGGCTGGATATCACCCCCAGTGCACAGCCCAGAGCTCAGTGGTGCAGGTGGAACTGCCTCATTGCCAGAGAGCATACCCAGGCACATTTGCATCATTAGCCATCACATCATATACAGCATTCACAGATAGTCACAGACAGAAAAAGCATCTGAAACATTCAGTATTTCTACCTTAGAGTTTTAGCCACTACTTACCTCACCCCTGGGACCACATTTGCCATCCACAGCAAGAATTAGGTTTCTTCTTCTAATGTTGGGACCAAAACTCATGCTCATTTATTCTAGCTCACCCTCCAGTTGCAGAAGGAGTTGGGGTTTCTCCAGAGACAACCTGCTGAACCCCAAAACCAGTCAAATCAAACTATGGCTCAGTTTAGCTTAACAACAATTTGGTCTCCTCTGTACTGATTTGAATCACACAGTCAAAGCCAACTTGCCATGAGCCATTTTTTGTGAAGCCTTCCAAAGCACTTATTTTTGCTTCTAAAAGACAATATTTAGGTAAATCTTTGATATTTCTGAAGATTGTTTTTTTTTTTTCTCGGTGGTTTATTCAAATACAGTGTTTTTGTATGCTCAGACTCTTTCCTTCTGGTCACTGTGGTGCTAACTCCCATTCCAAAGCACCACTGATAAATACGATTTTTGCTAATGCAGGATGAATTTTCATAGTGCAAGATTTCATTACAAGAATCTGGAAAAGTTAAAGCCTTTCTATTGTTTTTAAAGTGTGTAGAGGATGGATCACCACTGGTTTCCTCAGGTTCCACGAACAAGCTTCCCTGCTAGAGATTACTTATCTGGTATTTAGCATCTTATCACTCTCCTTAATTATGGGTATTGCAAATTTCCTCACCTAGATTAACAAATTACAGATAATTACTTAGCATTCTGGAGTTCTGCATCATCAACTGCTCACTTTACAGTGTCCGACATGATAGATAAAATTTTTATATTCCAGAGTTGTAAGTAACATCTCCAGCCACTAAACTGGAATGTAATTTTAACCCTTATGTTTCTTTGATAATTCCCTTAGTGTTCTTCTACATCAGTCATATGTCTTCTTTGTGTCCAATGCTGCTTTGCAAACACACACATTATTGAATTTTGACCAGCAACAGATCACAGGCTTTACCAAATAGCTGCATGAACATGCATTGATTTTATAAATATAATTTCTATATTTCAGTCTTTGGATTCTTTACTCTTTGGCATCAGACAAAAAGAGGACAGAAGCAGTAGAAATGAGATGTAGATATTTCTTTGAATGTGCTTCATCTCCAAACACTGTGAAAAGACCCTGAGCAGCCCACTTAGGGCAATACAGCAACAGCTGGGAATGGCACAGAAGCTCTTGCAGATGCTTGGGAATGGTGTTTGAAGTTGTTCAGGAATGTGCCATGTGTGCCATCTGCCTGACAGATGCTCAGCTGCCAACTGTGCCTGTTGAGATGCCAATGAGGGTGAGGCAGGGAGAAGAGCAGAAACACAAACACGAGATGGACCCTGTGTATCCCTGTTCATGTACCCTTGGCCTGGCACCTCCTGCCACTGCTTGGTCTCACCTGGGAGCCACTGGATGAGCCAGTGGTGCAACTTCCTGACAGTTTAGGGTTTTGTGCTGCACTGCTCAGCCCTCCTGCATGTAGTGGTGTGTCACAGGCCTGGGGGCAGACGTGACAGGATGGAATAGGTCCTTCTTTGAGGGGCTGTAGGGTGCAGGTGTCCCCCAAGCTGATACCTGCTCCTTAGTATCAGCCACAGGGAGAGTGTTTCAAGTAAAAGTTTGCAAATGGCTGGAGAGAATCCAGGGAAAGCTCAGTAAATGCTCTGCCATTTTAGGTACAGATGGAGCTTTCGCTAATGCCTTGGGTCTGGATGATGGGAGTTGTGAAGATTTATTCTTTATTTGCTGAGAGAGCTCTGAAATATTTGGATAAGCATGGAGATTACTTCTATCAAGCTGAAAAGTCCAGGGTTGTGTAATATGTTCATACTCCTGAGACTGAGGAATTAACTGACACTTTAGAGGGGAAGAAATCATATATTCTGGACAGCACAAATGTTATGCTGGAGACTTGCATTTAAATGCATGCAACAGTGATTAAAACAGGGAAGTCTGTATCAAGAATACAAAAATTCTATGTTTGTAGTCTATGTAAAAAATGAAAAGGAGTTTCCAGTTTACCTGTGGCCAGAGGGAGAGTTGCGCCTGAAAATCATTGCATCCCTGTTTGCCCACTACAGAGAACAGCAGCACTTGACCTTGGAACCATAATGTTCCCAACTTCTACGTTATCAAACATACACTGGCAGGTCACAATCAGAAAATGTAAAGTCTCACCATGAGAACTGTGCCTCAAAAGAAACCATGTGCAAACTAGTACCTTTGATTTCTCTGGTTGCTAGAGAGTGACCCAAAACAGGGAAGCAAACACTGTCCCTCACCTGACAGTGCTGCCAGGATGCCCAGCTAGAGGTACTGGCAGTCAGCTCCAGGCGGCTGTGCTGGAGCCGGGACAGACTCAGAGCCCAGCTGGGGCTCCTCCCCATCCCAGCTGCTCTGCAAAGGGCTGGCTGTGTTCTGGAGGACAGCAAGCAGAGTGTGGGGTGCACGGTGCCCAGGCAGCTCTGTCCCTTCTCCTGAGGAGCAGGCAAGGCCACGGCTGGGCCCTGGCCGGGATCGTGGTGGATCCCGGGTGGGCGGCAGAGCAGCTCTGTCCAGTGTTGGGAACCACTGCAGCACAAATAACACCTCTCTACTTCTGCAGTTCCCTATGCCTGCAAATTACAGATAGCAGCAACACAAGAAAAAACAAATATTGCATTCATTACTTGGTCTTAAACTGAAGAGAGGCTGGGTGGCTCTGTGGGGCACGGCAGCAGCGCATGGATGCTCATTCCCCATGAGGGTTGGATTGGGTGCTGTGTGTTCTCACCAAGGTCGAGGAGTTGGGTACTTTGTGGATCTGACCAGGTTTCTGTGGTGGCCACCACAGCAGCTATGGTGGATTGTCTCCACCTATTAAGTTTATTTGCTGCCCCTTTCCATCTCAGGAGGAAATCTTCCTTATTGAAGGCTTCAGTGTGCCTCTGGACATTAACATAAATACTTCACAAAGATTTTTGAGGAGAATGATATATATTTTTGTTCAAAAGTGTTTTGACTGCATATTTTTCAATACAGAATAATTGAGACATTATAAGTTTTAATCACAAAAGTTGGGCTCCTGCCAAATAATTTATGATTAATTATCTCTAGGCCTGGGGGATTCAAGTAAAGCACTGGAAGAACGTCACCTGTGAGAGAACTGATCAGGCAGCTGGGAGAATGAGAATTAGGGCATTACAGCATGCAAAATACATCAACACAGAATAATAGAGTCATTAAGGCTGGGAAAGACCTACAAGATCGTTGAGTCCAACCATTAACCTAACACAGGTCCACCACTAAACCATGTCCCCAGCACCACATCACCATACCTTTTGAACACTTTCAATGATGATGATTCCACTACTTCTTTGGGCAGCCTGTTTCAGAACTTGACCACTCTTTCAGTAAGAAATGTTTTGTAATATCCAGTGTAAACCTCCTCTGGTGCAACTTGAGGCTGTTTAATCTTTTCCTGTCAGTTATTACCTGGGAGAAGAGACTGACCTTCAACTCATGTCCCCCAGTGTATAATCCTTGCTCTGAGCAAGAGTTTGGACAATGTGACTGTCATAGGTCCTTCCAAACTTTGTTAGGGCTGAGCAGTAAATCAGTAGCTGTGAAACAGGATTTTATTACTTATTTCTTCTAGATAAAGTGGTTTTGTTTAATATTCAGTATTTTCATTTAAAGTTTCTATACATACCATCTGAGAAGTACATCCACCTTTTTTCTTGTTTTTCTTGACTGATGCAAAGTATACAAACCAAGGTGGGACATACTTTTAGTTGATCTACTGTTTAGCAGCTTTTCCCATGTTTCTCATTTCAACCACTGATCTCCTGTTGGAGACACAGGGACTAACATCTTCTCATCCATGCTCCCACTCATAAGAATAAAGGCCAGGTGTGTATTTGTTATGAGGATCTACAATACTCTGTAGCATTTGGGAGGGGAAGGCTGAAAATGTTTGTTAGGAAAGCTGCTGCTTGTGATTCACACTGGAGTTGCAGAGTTCACAGCCTTAAGAAGGCTTAGAAAAAACTGGTGTTCAAGAGGACCTCATCATCTGCACAGCTAAACATTCGTGTTGCAGTTGTTTTATCTTGAAAAGTTGAGTTGCAAAGGATTCAGGGAGTCCCAGATGTTTCTCAGCCTCACCTTGCCAATACTTTGGGAATTTGATCAGGCACAGTGCTTGGTGTGGCCTCATGGTCTGAGCAGCAGGGGAGAAGAACAGCATGTTGCTCCTTTCCAGCAGCAATCCACAACCGGCTGACACTGGCCTCAGGTCAGAGCCCCTCAGCAGGATCTGTTGTTCCTGAAGTCACCAAGTGCCCTGCAGTATCTCAGCCTGCAGTGAAGAGACTGGGTGTCTGAGGAGCAACAGACCATGGGAAAGCTGCATTACCAGGTCCAGGCATGGAATCTGGCAGCAGGCCAGCCCCTTGTCAGGGTGAGACCCAAGCATCTACCTGTGCCTCTCCTGCACCAACTCTGCTAGAAGGGAAGATGACTGTGGCCTGAAAAGAAGCTATGGTCTATCTAGACCCTATTGCAGTGAGACCCCCAAAGTGGGCTGTGTGGTGTTCAGCCCCCAGTGAAAAGCATGTTGTTTGAGCTGCCCTGTAGCTCAGAACTGTTTAGGTCTCCAAGGTCTGCAAAGCAGAGGTATTGGAGATGGTCATTTATGGCACTGCAAGGTCAGAAGACTGTTCCTCTGCTCAGGTGCAATAGTGCAATCCAGGAGTGATGAAAGGCTTTATCTGGTGGCTCATTCCACAGACCTGACAAGTGGAGGAGTGTTTAGTGGGAGGGTCAGTGTGCAGTGTGAGTTAGACTGATCTGGGTATCAGCACAGGGGGGACACTGTGCCTCAGCCAGGTGGACAGTAGGGCACGTGACACTTCCCTGCAGGGCAGCTTTGCAGGAGATCCAAAGGACTTTAAAAGTCTACAAGTCTTTGGATGAGACTTTGGCCATATCTTGTGATCATAAGAGACACTAGGTTGAAAAAAACCCCAGCAAGCTAGGGCATGTTAGTGAAGTTCACAAAGTAAAAAATTACCTCTGCCTTTTCCTCAATGGCTTCAGCTCCGTGTCTCCCTGCACAGAGTATTGCAGGAGAGCCTGTCATTACAGCATCCTTCAGCATAAATGCTGCCATTTCCTTCTGTATGTCACTTGGCAACTGAAAGTGCTACTAAAAACAAAACCTACACACTGCTCAATAATTTAAAATAACAGTGGTTAGACTCAACTATTTATATAAAATAGGAACCTAATGTTTGCTTGAAAATCTTATACCATCTGTTCTTCTAACTTTATTTACAAGCTAAGGATACCAAATTTCTGATATCAGCCCTTGCACTTGATTACTGTTCGCTCTTTACTCCTGATGCACACTTGTTACTTTTCAAAAGCAATTTTTCTTAATAATGGTTTTCTTTAAAAATTCTCTTAAGAAATACTGCGCACATAAATATTGTACACCAGTCCAAAAATTTAATCTGATGCAAATTTTTCCAGGTTCATTGACTTCAGCAGATGATTGACACCAGATGGCCCACCATGTTTGATATTATTACATTAACGTATTAGCGTATGTATAATTTTCTTTGTCCTTTTCTTTATCAGTAGTATTTTCTTTCTATCAGCTTCAGTTGACTTCTGCAACCTTAATTCAGGGGGATGAAATACATTCCATGTGAGTAAACATGTTCCATGATGGATCAATATAAAACTGCTACCTACAAATATAGACAAAACTTTTTTGTTGAAGGATTTTTTACTCTTAAGCTGTATTTTGAAAATGTTTGTTACAGGAGGACGCTATGACTCTGATTGTGAAGTATTCTTTGTGTAAGAATATTGTGGTTTTCTCTTTTTTAAAAAATGTGTCTAATTTGAAATGGACAGCTCTGTAGTAAATGCAGGCCCTTTCTTCATTAATAGATATAGAATCATAACTAGGTCATTTTAGATTATAGATAAGGAATTCTGTCTCTCATAGTAATGAGAAATACAGTTAAAGTACCTTCATAAATAGCCTACAGCTTTCCAAAGATGGGTTTTTGGTTTGGCATATTGACTTTGCATTTATGAGGCAAATGTAGGAGAACATCTGGTTTGTTTTATCATTAATTCTGGGAATGTCCATTAATAATGCATTTTTGGGAATTGTTTTTGTTATTCCTGGAGAGCACTGTAATGAACAATCCTATGCTTGTTCTGCCGAGAGACACATTTCAGTTTAGAGGTTGTTTTGCAGTCTTAATTATATTAGTTGCTATCTCCCTTTTTACTGCCAGAAAGTGTGTATTATTAAAATGAATTACTGAGAAAGATGCCAATGGACATTGTGGAAAACTAAACTTCACAGCAGTTTTAAAAAAGAGGCATTTTGCCCTTTTTTTTTTTTTTAAAGTCAAGTTGAAATATTTTTTCTGTAATTCTGGCCTACATTCATGCAACCTTAGGAAAAACACAGTATTAGTAACACACACCTTTTTTTTCCCAGTTATCAGCATAGCTATGAAACAACTATGAGTGGATAAATTGTTCTTGGTGTTGGCAGGAAAATGAGACATCAAACACCTCAATGTTCTTCTAGAATTCCTAGTTCTAGTGTAGCCGGATCACATAACTCCATAAATTGAAGCAAGATTTTCCCAGGTCAGTTAGGCAAGCAGTGGTGTATGTTGGGTTGTGATTGAAGGCCCCACCTATGGCAGCTTGGCATGGTTAAGGAAAATCTGGAGCTCCCATCAAGTCCCAGGGTGAAGGAGCTACAGGACTCAGCACCGGAAAAACAGGATTGTCTGGTGGTTCCGAGTACAGTCAGGAAACATAGATCCTGTTCCCCATATTGGTCTGACATCTGATCCATGCAAAGTGTCTCTGTTTATAGCATTGTAATTATGGATCTAGTGTGGAGCTAATTAAAATAGCATGAGATTCTTTCCCTTTACTTCCTGGGTGTCAGATCCAACCCCCACAGAGACTCTGGGGATTTCTACCTCGTGTTTGTTGTAAGGTACACACCAAGCCTTCACCCTCTTTTCTTAATGATTTCATTCTGTTTATTTACCTGAGAAAGAACCTTTTCCATAGGTACCAGCAGAGCAGTGGGGGGCAGGGGTGCCGTGGTGGCCTTGTCTGTAGCACAGAAGATCTGAGTGTACTCGTGGGAAACAACAACGCAACACGCAGCTGAACTCCAGTGGTCACGCCTGGGCTCAGAAACAGTGTGAAAGCCAGATCCAGACAAGTGAAACATCAATTTTTTAAAGAAACAGGGATTATTTTTTTACACTGTCTGTTTAAAACCAGACTCAAATCAACAGCCCTCTCTTCACTGCATTTTTCCTAGAAAAAGGGGAAAGTTTCTCCAGTTGTTTATGCCTTCTACCAATCCAGCAATGTATATGGCATTACTGTACTGATTTTCTAATTTTTCCAAGACCAAGTATAGCAGCCTCTGAAGAGATCAGCAGCTGGGGAGCATTTTGAATATCCAAATTCCTAATGACCCCAGAGTAGTATTCCCAAACCTCTTGGCAGTTCCAAATTTCATGCCAAAAGTTGCAGGCATCTGTCTTACATTTTGAACATTTGTCATCAATATTCTTACTTAATTTAAACATCCGCTTAGGGGGGTCATGTATTCTCAATGAATAAAATTAGCTGCATGTAACCAATCTGTGAATTTGAGTTTAATCATAGAGCTCCGGTCTGGTTACAGATGTCTTTGTCCAAGGACTGTAGTTTACTACTGAATGCCTTCCCCATTAGCTCGGGGATTATCAAGCAAGGATTTATACCGTGTAGAAACCTTTTTCCTTTCTAAATACATAACTGAATGCTCTCACTGGGGGGATTAAATTCAGGCTCTCTGAAAGACCTACAGCTGGTTATCTCCTTTAGCACTGACTCTGCAATCCACACTAAGGTGAGGGACAGGGCATGGTCTCACTGCCTTGGGAGCATAGCAAAGATCAAATTGCCAATGAAAGTCACAATTCAGTTCCTGTTCCTTCTTGCTCCTGGGGGAGGAACGAGGTTGCCACCACCTATTTTCCTGGGTCAGTTTGCTGCCTGCTCCCACCCTCTCAGCTGCATTGGCTGAAGCTCTGCTACCTCTCACTCCTTTGCTTTAGCCTTTGCTGCTCGCTTTGCTTGTGGTGCCCAGTGCATTCACTGCCCAGTGCAGGTGCAGTAAGGGGGTGAACAGCTGAGCCTGTTGAAAAGGACATGGTTGCCACTCTCTGAAATCATCATTATGGTGTGGTAATTCATCAAAAACTCCTCAAATCCTTCTTTGTATCATTAATGTTCTGCACACGTGATTTCCAGCTTCTCACATAGCGCAATTTAATTAATTCATCACTGAACTCCATTTTAGCAGAATTGTTTTGATGTGACAGCAATGGCAGTGTGCTAGCAGTGCATAAACTACAAACATTTTAACGAATGTTCTTATTTGCCTCATATCAACATAACCAAGGAAAAAGCAGAAACAACATCTGAGATTCAGCCTCTGCTCTCCATCCTGGTCTAAGCAGTGTCTATTTCCATGATATTTAGCTTGTAGCACATGTAAGCCATTGTGAAAGATGACTAATTCAGCAATGAAGTTGCAGTCCATAAGCTAGACTCTCCCACTTAAATCATTAAATCTAGAACCAACCCTCCTTAATGAAGAAATAATTCATAAGACTCTTGGAGCTGAAGGGTTTGATTGTGGTTCTCAGATCCTCACATCTCCAAGAGTCCAGGAATAAGTCCACTGAACTACATGTAAAACCATCTGATTTTAATGTTGAATTAGTAAGAGGTAAGGACAAAATGAATCTGTTTCTTTGCTCTGATGATACATACAGGTTTTCTTTCCCTGAAAGACCCTGGATTCCTCAGTCAATAATGAGTTTCCCTGTGAAGCAGAACAGCCTCATTTCTCTTCAAGCATTAGGAAGCATGATGGCCTCAGACAGTTCTGAGCTGCACTGTGAAGGCCAAGTGTACCAAACTGAATCCAAATGACACAGAGAATACTGGCTGCATATTTTTCCTGAACTCTTTCTATATAACAACAATACAAAGCTTTCAAAGATTTTTGAAATACTGAAAAGTATGCAAACGATTGAATTCCTGTTTTAGGGGTTAAATTGGATAATGTCTGGTATTCATTATTCTGTTGTGATAATAAATCCTTACAGAAAGTAGAAATCAAGTCATGAATACTTTGTTAAGAGATCCATAAGAAACTAAATGATTGATGTGTGTGAGCTGTGTAAAGAACTAATCCTTTTTCAGGTAATCCTGAGATGTCTTCCAAGACACATACTCTTCAGCCATTCATTAAGATCACCAGACCAAATTCCTGAATTTTTTTACTCATTATGGTGGACTTAATCTAGTTCTGGCTTTTGCACTGTCTGTATTAAAAAAAAAACTCTCAAGAGCTGAACAAAGGTTGCTTGAAGCAGCACACAGGATCTTGGAGGAGAGGAATACACATTGTATTTATGTTTCTCAGTCATCACTGTCTGACAGAGGAGTACAGAGATGTAATATTGGACATGGGATGGAAACCTCCACCAGCACTCAGCTGGGCCAATGGAGGTGGTTTTATCTTGTGCATCTTTTCACGGAAACTCTTCTAAGATGAACTGAAACTGTGACTGGGGACTGTACCTTTCTGCACCTCACTCAGCTGGAGTGTAGTTCACAGTGGCTGCTTCAAACCCAAAGCCCAAAATACACGTTAAAAATTCTGCCATGGGAGTTGTTTGATCTCGCCCTGCCAGCAATGCCTGGCAGATGTCTGATGTTTTGCACCCACTAAATGCTGTGTCAGGCTGTGTGACACCTCTCATGCCCCAAACTGGACATTTCCTTTCCTCTCCATGATTCCCTATTGCTTGATCATGTGCTGCTGAGAGCACCTAATTCTTTTCACCCATGACATTTTTCCCTTTTGTCCCAGTCACTGCAGCTGGGACATTCCACCTTCTGGGACATGGGGCTCTGGTTTGCACATCTGTGTCTGCTCAACTGGACATAGCCCAAAATCTCCTACCTCAGAACCTCTATGTTTTCACTGTTCCACTTTCTATCAGTTTGCTAAATAGTCATTAGCATTAAGCCTGGACACCTAATGATTTTTTTTTTCCACTATCAGTTTCTCTGATGAGATTAAAGCCAGTCCTACCTTTTCCTTCTTTGCCTCCTCCAGCTTCATCACACTATGACTAATACAAATAAAATTAGAAGATGGATTTGGTGTTCTCCTCGATTTCAGGGTGAGAACACCAGAAACTCTAGTACTGCATGTAAAACATACAGATTTCCTCACATTCCTCACTGTTTTCCTGAGGAAAGAGAGGAAACATCTCAAGAACCACTTTTATTCATTCTGTGGCTCCTCAGAAGAGATGTATGTCACCCAGTAATTTCTGGAGGGATGAAAATTAGTCTACACCCTTCTCTTCTACTTCATCTGCTATACCGAGCATATTGGACCTGGAATTTGAAGGCTAATGCCAGGACACCTGAATTGTCTCCATTTGCTGCTGAAGGCAGCATGGATGACAGCTCAGAGAAGGGACAGCAGCACCAGGTAGGAGCCAGCAACAACACGTGCATGCCTGTTGGCCCTGGCTCTCTGCCTGCTGTGACAATGGACACCGGTCACCAGGAGCAAAAGTGACAGGGCTGCAGTTATCAGGAGTATGAGGGACCATGTTCTGCCCCATCAGAACTACATATGTGCAAAGTTATCTGATTGCCAGAGGGTCTGTAACAGAAGCAGCCAGGGCTTGTGTTCTCTTTCCCCCCTCCCATGCTATTTTGCAGGTATGCATTCTGCTCAGGTGAGAAGCAGAACTTGGTGAAACAGCAAGCCAAACCCTCTTCCACATCAGCCTGGTTTGGCCCAGCAGTGTTGAACCAGAGAGAAGCTAAGTGAGAGTTCTCCTAACATGAGAGCACATGTGAGTCACTGTTTTGCCATGCCACCAGGGCCAGGGGTAAGGATTCTGGCTACCAACTGCCCCCAGGCAGTGCTGGAAGGGGCGAACAGGATCCCTGCAGATGGGGTCTAGGGGTTCAGCGAGGATCACCAAGGGCATCTGCAGCTAAGTAAGGTCCCAGAGGCTCCTGAAGAATAGGAGCTGTGAACATCAGTGGGGATGACATAAGCTAGTGTGGCTCAGGAAACCTCTGGAGCGCAGGGCTGGAGAACCTATCCCATCCTGCAAGGACACCAAGGAGCTTTGCTTTAAAGCCTTTTACTCAAGCAGTAAAAGACATTCTGAGTTTTCTCCTATTTACTGATTTTAATGTTTGGCTTGTTATTTTGTTCTGTAATAAAAAAAATGCTTTAGGGATTGGAGGTCTTCTGGTATGCTGGCTTCACAGAAAGTCTGGAGCAGCTTCAATTCAAACCTCTTGCCAGTTCAAGTCCCATCTCAGCATTCAATGGGGAATTGAAGAACTGGATATGTTTCTCCTGTCTCCAAGCTTAACTCACTGTCTGGATTTATGTCAGTTCAGAGAAACTGGAATAATTTAAAAATCTGGAAATTTAAAAAGCTGGAAAATAATGTCAGCTGTTTTAAAAGAGCCCAGTGGACCTGGGGATCAGTGCATGTGGGGTTTGTGGTTTGGACAGAGTCTGTATCTGCTCTCTTTAATGCCATTCTCATGGTTGCTAGGACAGTGCTGAACTTCCAGAGACTTTTCAGACAATCTCAGTAGTCTTCCCAATCCTGCCAAAAACTAGTCTCAGAATTAATATATTTTGTCTCTCAGCTGTCAACTTTCCTTTTAAAGCTCCTAGACCAAAAATATATCTATTTTTGTTAGCTCTAATAATGACTTGGACACTCAAACTCTAAGTGCAGTTTGGGTGCCCCTGGCTAAAAAATGTATTTGGTTCTGTATGGATTCTGCAATCTTTTTGAATCTAATTATTTTTGCACTAATCTCCACTAAAGACCTCATAGCTACAGGACTGTAATAGCATCTCCAAATCATACTAACACCCCCAAATCAAATCCCTAGGTCCTCCTCCAAAGCATGGAATGAGGACAGGCATCCCCAAAGTGGACAGCATTGCCTTGGGCAGACCCCTCTCCCTGTGAGTGGAATATGCTCAGGGCAAGACCACTCACTTCACGCTGTAGTGTGAAAACTATTCTCCCTCCTGCAGAGGGCTTCCAGCTCTCCTCTGAAAATCAGTGCCAGCAAGTCATCTGGAAATCAGCCTGTGGTCATTCCCTTCTTTCAAAATATGGCTGGTCCTTCAGCTGGCTCCAGTTGATGTCTGAAAGAAGATGCTGGGCTCCACTCTCCTGCATCCTGGCAGAGGGAGTGCCTTCTCCTGCTGACAAGGAAATGATGAGGGGGAGGCTACAGGCACTGCCAGTCCTGTTCTGCAGGTCCTGGTGCACTGTGGACTGAGCAAGTGGCCTCACTGCTCCTCAGAAGGACCACGCAGCCACCCTCATCAAACCTTTAGCCATGTGAAAACTGCAGCACATATAAAATTTCAGTGCCTCCTGGGGACATGTAGTAGCTGAATTTCAGCTTTGGCCTTGGCTGTTTAGTCTTGGATTGAAGCAGAATTTGTCCCTCTCTCTGTGTGATGCTGCTCTCTAAGATTAATTTTAACCACTCAGGTTGGCTTTTCTTGGTTTTTTCTTGTCTGAAACCAGTAGCCATAACTAATCCTTCAGTTTCCAATCTGCAGAAACTTCATACTCCATGAAATGTGAGTGTGACATTATGCCTTCAGTAATAGAAATGCTTTACACAAAGGTTGCCCTTTTTTGACTAACAGTTGTAAAGGGTGAGATGTAAAAGTCTGACATGCTACAAAATGATGTAATTTTCACACTGGGATCTCTTGTACAAAACAAGACATGAGTTTCCATGACACAGATTAAGTTATTAGTAGATAAACTAATGCATTAAGTAAGTGGAAACAGCTAATTGTGCGAGAGGACAGAGGGAAAGGTTGCAGCCAAGGGTTGTGTAATTTGTCTTGTGGCTCCTCATGTATTTAGTCAGCTACAAGCACTTTAGTTGCCTGTTTGAAGCTGTTTGAGAATAAGCTTTGAGGAGAATCTCCACAGATGAGGTATGAACAAGGGGAGATGACTTACAGTCAGACAGACAGTGCTCCTTCCCTTGAGAGGGGTGGCAGGGGAGAAAATGCCTTGGAATTTCCATCTGTGCATAATGATAGAGCCCAAAGGGGAACAGGCCAACGCGGGGAGAAAGGATCACAGTCCGTTCAGGGAGTGTCAGTGAAGTTGAAGATGATGAAGAGCATGAGGTCAGAGGTGTCACCAAGGCAGGCTGTCACAGCCAGTTGTCAATGTGGCATCAGGGGCAGCCAGGGCAGGTGGTACCCTTGGAGCAGTTACCACAGAATCTGAAAAAATATCCAGACTGTTTGCTGGCTGCAAACAGGGATGCCAGTGCACCTTGGGAGGAACTGGGATGATGAGTGCAGAATGAAGTGAAATCAACCAGCAGTTCTTTAAAAACAGAGAGATTAACTCCTACCTTATTTTGAGGAGAGAAAAGAAAGTAAAAATGAAAAATAAAAAAAAATCAGGGTTTTCTTCTATTTTAAGGGAATACTACAGAACTACATTAAAACCTCCCCCATAGATGCTATTTTATCTTCATGGTCCAGCTTCCTGCCTTGGGCTGATTTAAGCCTGTGAAAGCCAAAGCAGCTCCTGGTTATGCTCAGCTTTCTCAGGGTGACTCACTGGAAACCCTGCTGCAGCCACTTCTGGTGTGTTTTTCCTTTACAGTGTAAGAGCTCCTTGCAAATTAAAAGGCTTTCTGGTGAAGATATAAGCTCATTGCATCTCAGTCTCCGCTTAATTAAATCCATTTTTTTCTATATTATTAATATCATATAAATGATATTTCTTTTCCAAGGCTGATGGTGGCTGATCTAGGAAAGTGTTTGTCAGACCATCCATCTTTTTTTTTTTTTAGATCAGATTCTTCCTTATAAAGAAAGAGATAATGTCTCTTATTATCCATTGAAGCACTCAGATGATTTTATTTAGTCACATCAATCAATGATTATTTCAAGTTGTCAAGACTTTTCTCCAGATGTCTAGAAATAGGTTAAAGCAGATATACTATTATTGGGTATTCATTAGGAGAACAAGCCTGTAAAAATCAGAATTTTTTAATGGATAATTGGTGGAGGTTTAAGAAAGCATTCCAAGTGGATTTTATGATCAGGTGCTTCTTTATAGCCTTTATACTCATTGAGGGTAACAGATTCAATCTGAAGGGGGATGTGAAGGTCAAGGCAATGCTGAACCACTCTGGAATGAAGGACTGACATAAATGTTCAGCTGTAAAATGGTACCTCCAACTTACTTTAATTCCTTTAGCCAGCATGGTTTACTAAGACCTGTGAACAGAGTATATCCATGGCTTGACATGGCTAAAAGCTGTATCCTAGGGAGGGGTTATGAAAGGTAACTATTATTTTTATTTTGATATTTTCTACTCCTCCTTTACAAACCTTTGAGGTAATCATAATTACCTGACCTAATGGAAGCTAAATAGCATGCAGTCTTTGAGATCAGAAGTCTGCTTTGCACACCACATAGTTCATTAAAGATTGCCTGACAGGTCTCCTGGAACTGTCTCCTCAGCTGGTGGAAGTCGGGGTAGCTCCACAGGCTTCAAAGGATCTGTCTTTCCTTTCTCCTCTAATGTGTAAACAGCCTCTGAAGCTAATGAGCCGAGAGCTGGGGTTCATGACACAGACAGCAAGGGAAAGCAGATAAGACGAACTCGTGCAACATTCCCATCCTGAGTCTCAGTTGTTTTATTATTTAGTAATCAGAAGCAGAACTTTAGCACTTAGTATGGGCTAAGGGTAGGTTTGGAGGGGACAGGCAGTTGATTTCACACACAAAGAGGAACATCATATCTAGCAATTTGTATTATGTACCCTGCAGCTAAATCTGTGCATCTGAAGAGGAATCTACATTATCAGGGGGCTGGAGAGTAAAATGGGAGATGCCTGAATAAATCTAGGAGGGGCTTCGAAATTTCTGAGGTATGGAATGAGCCAGAGCCCAAAGTGTTCTCACAACAGGTTGCACACTCCACAGGGGAGCTTCTCTGCTGTGAAACCCTCACTCCCCAAGCATCTTCTTCTGCTGTTTCTGTTTTGTTCAGGTCTCAGTGCAGCACCCATCACTTTTACCTGAGCAAACAGGCTGTGACCTGACACTTGTCCCTGCCTGGTAAAATAGCTTCTGCCTGGGGACAATCTGCCCCAACCCCCAGGGTCCCTGCAGGGATGGTGGCAGAGTCTGGAGAGCTGTACCACATCCATAAGGGCTTTGAAGGGCAGCAGTGGAATGGTCCTGGTGTACTTAGGCCATGTCTATGAAGAAAAGCTGGACAAGAATGGCTTATAAATGTTCTTGCATTTACTAAATTTGATATCCATGAAGTTTAACTGGTTAGCAAATGTACTCACATGCCAATTTACTGGTAGTCTAAAACCAGAAACAAATAATTCTGCATGTTCCTTACAGCAATTAATAACCTTTTAATAGTCTTCAGTGATGGTTTTCAGGAAATAAAGTTGTACTATTAACATTCCTGTAAAACCATTAGTCCTAAATGCATGTAATTGATGGGAGTACTAATGTTTGTAAAATGAACTGAGACTGATTTATAAGTCTGATAATAAAATAGTTCAGTAAAGGGCTTTGATCTAATAGCTGTGAAAGCAGTACACACACCTTAACGATTATCCTTGCAGAAATCCATCCTCCTTTCAACTTTAACTAGCTTCACTCATGACAGTTTGGAAAGGAAAAATCTCAACTGAATGCAGCTTGATAGAGACAACCACTGATCAGTTACACACTGTTCTCCTTCCAGATATGAGCATCCAGTAGACTGCTTGGGCTATTATCAGTCTTACTATATTTGTTGCTATTGACTGAGATTAAAGAAAATAAACACCTTCCCTTCTTCCTCAATTGATCAAAGATTTCCCCTATCCTACATATACTGAAGTCTAATAAACTGGCTTCTCCTGCACAATCTTTCTTCTGCAAAAGAATTCTTCTGCATAAAATATTAGCCATGGTAAATCCCAAATTGCTTTGGTCCATTGGATCCACTCACTTTGCTAGTTTTTCTTCCCTTTTCCTCCTTCCTGATATAAATTGTAGTTTAAAAATCAAATCAAATCAATCAATATTCACTCAGTTTTTCCATAGTATTGAAAAAGTTAATTTTGCTCACTAAATGAAAACTTTCAATTAACTTCTGGGCACACTTAATAAACTCAAGACATTGCATTCATTATGCTAGTGACAGGTAATCTTCCCATAGATGGCTTAGTATTTATGGTGCTTGTCTAAGAGTCTCTCCTCTGTTTCCTAGGATTAGGACTTGACACTGCACCACAAGGTTTTATAGGCTGATTGTCTTAACTCTTTAAGATGAAGCTATTGTCCTTTGCATAAATAATTCAGCATTTTTGTAGTTGTCCAGTGTGTTGATTCTCTCAGCTTCTTCCTCCATCACTATCTACCATTCAGTATCTACCCATCACTGTCTTCCTCTGGGAAGGAGGGAAGCTTCATCTGTGCATCTGCAAGTTTCATCTGTTCCTGTGCATTCAGCCTCTGAAATATAGCTGGTTTAGAAAAGTTGCTGTCAATGCCTCGCCTCGCCTCGCCTCGCCTCGCCTCCCCTCCCCTTCTTCACTTGCCTTGCTTTTCTTCCCCTATATATATATGTATATAATTTTAATTAAAAAAATATACAAATCTGACAAAGCTCTGATTTCTGCCGAAAATTACCAATTATGAACCAAACTCCACAACTCATTTTTCTTATATGTGGACAATTTCATTTAAATTACTTACTTTGCTGACAAGCTAAAAGTTTTGCCTGTCTGGAACATTATTCAAAAAGCGGAATGGAATTATTACTTCATCTTCATAACATCATTTTAAAGGTATGTAGTGTGGTATCAACCCTGAGAATTCATGTAGGTAACTGGCATATATCACACTGCGGGTTGCACTGACTTCTGCTTACTTTCTGCTGCTCTGAATGAAAGTATTTCCAACAAGAATCCAAATGTATTTCCCCGCACAGTGAAAGTGCAATCCATAGTGCAAAAACACACGAAAATTGCCCTCAGAAACCCCTTTGGACTCGTCACGGCTCTTTGAGCGATGGTAGCGGGAAGAACACCTCACGGTCGAAGCCGCTGCAGCCAGGAGGGGGCTGAGCAGTCTCCGGGGCCGCTCGCAGCCCGGGTGCTCGCCCCGCAGCCCGGGTGNCCCCGCGGGCCGAAGGCTCGGGCCGGGCTGCGCTGCCCCGGGCTGGGCTGGCACCGCGCCCGCAGCCAGCTGCGCCAGTCTCTGCCAGCTCTGGCAGCTCCCTTCTCTCCTGGGAGGGCCACAGCATTAATCTAAATTGTATGAAGATACATTCATTAAATTTGGAAGAGCTCTGAGTCTTGAATTGCATAGAATGCGATCGTGCAAAAATAGGCAAAAATGTAAATGTACGGTTGCAAAGCTGAAGCTAAATAAAGAGTGAACAGATACCCACCTAAAGAAAAATCAAATAAATTTTCACTTAGTATCAGTGACCTTGCCATCTCCTATGTATTCTTAGTGACACGGAAAAGCACACCATGTAATGCATCCCCATGAAGCATTTTAATTTTCTCTTCCTTAGTTTCATCAGTGGGGAAGGGCCACTGCTCACAAGATTTGCTTTTACATAAATGTGAGTGGTAAAATTCAACGTTTTCTGCTGGAACCATTCTATATACAACCTGTCCATTAGTCACCTAATACATTTTTTATCACTTCATAGTTCATTTTCTTCCTTTGACCTTTGAGGATTCCCAAGGAATTCTAAAACCCATTAGTATCTATGAACACTCACAGTAAATCCATAAATGATTGCTTAATGGTCATTGCTAATCAGAATTAAGCAATCTTGGCATAGCTAAAGCTTTTATATATTTGGGGGTTTTCTTCCTATGTGGAACACAGATTTTTTTCTTTATTTATTTCAATACTTATTTTAAGTATCAGATGATAAAATAAATGTGCGTTTCTGAGAAAAAAACGATAAAATATTGTGTGCATCAAGTGCTGAAGTCATAAATGCATTTAATGAGAGGCTGCATTTTTACAAATGATAGAGGGACTGTTTATGAGCATCACAGGGAGCTTACATAACTTTGATAGGGATGGATGCAGCATCTCAAAGCAGCAGATAATGGCAGTTAGGGAAAGGGATAGATGAGCTTCAGAAGATTGGATTTCATATAGATAAACATCCCAGTGTTCAGATGTTTATCTGCAGTTTATCTAATCTGGGTGGCCTAGGGCTGTTGGAAGCTCACAAAGTCCCTGGTACCTCAGATTTCAGGTAGGCTAGAAATGAAGTGAGACTATGCACACTTGCAGTATTTTGGCACTTTTGCTTTTATTGCCTGCTGCAGCCTTGAAATGCAGAGGGGAGAGCAAACTGAAAGTAGTGAACCAAACACAGCCCCACCAGATCTCCTCTGTGCTGGATGCTGACAAACATAAAGGCACTGACAGCTTTGCCTGCCTCAGTGAATTTACCTTCTACAAAGGAAACAAGGGAGTGCAGAACTGCACAGAGTGGAGAAGTGCTGATTTACAAATGTTCTCTAAATTCTGCTGTTCTTTGGTTTTGCAGTAAAGTGCAACATTTATTTATTGGGGTTTTATTAATTTTAAATATTAAATTCAAGCAGAAGCTATGAATGATGCAAAGCCCTGAGACCCAGTGAAAGATTCCTGGTGTTTTCAACAGACACTTCATTACCCCCTCTCTGGATGACAGCAAAGTTATGTGTGTGAAGTGCATATGCTGCAACACCAAAACGCTGAGCTGTTTCTGTGCAACCTGTTTCCAGTATGACACTCTATGCTTGGTACCTGCTTAACCACGTGGAGTAGTGAAACAACAATCTAATCTTGGAGATTTATTGCTGGACTCAGAATTGCTGCTTGTCCCTTTAAAAGCCCTCTTCCCTGATGCCAAGTGAACAAGGGAGACTCTCAGCTGCATTTCAAAGATGTAAATTTCCAGTTCCAATGACTGGAGAGGTATGAATGCCAAAATAGGAGAAACTAATTAAAAAACCCCAATTTTCATTATTTTTTTAAACTGAGTTCTTATAGACAAAATGCTTGTTTTCAAGGCTTGAATCATGATTTTGAATGTCTCAACACTGAAAACATTGGCCCAGTTATTTGTGATTCACAGGGCAGTTAGAAAGCTGTAAATAGATTTTGCTTAGTTTTGATTTTTAGATAGTTGCATTTCCATTGAGCGCCAAATAATCTCTGCCTGTGCTTAAAATGAACATATTGGAACTCATAAATTGAGGTTATCTCTTGTTGGGTGTCTTGGAGGAAAGGGAGCTGAATTCAGTGTAGGAATTTCTTGAGCCAGAAGCAGATGTCACACTCTAAACATCTGAGGCTCATGATTTTTTGGCTGCCTCATTCTGTGCCTCTGTCACGCCTTGTGCTCCAGTCTCACTTGGAGGGGAGCAGCGAGGGAGCCCCAGGGCTGCCTGATGTCGTTGTGTATTGTCATGTTCCACCATCATTTATGGTCAGGATCCTCATCCAAAGCCCTATGAGGTCCAGCAAGAGCCTTCCCCTGATCTCCATGGTGTCAAAGCAGCCCCTGCTTGCCCAGTGTGTCCCTTCTGCCAGAGGGTAGGTTCTGCTCTGCTTAGCCTTTAATGAAAAATAATTGCTTTCCTTTCCTCTAAGGAATATAACTTTAAAACTAGATTTTTCCAAATATTTTAATGCATATTTAATTTAATATTTCAAAAGACACATACTCCTAGAGGAATACCTACATTTGCTTAAGCTAATCCATTGTCTATCATGTATTTAAGCTGGATTGCTTTCACCTCTTACTATATCTATTCTGGTTTTGGTTTTGTTGGTTTTGTTGGTTTTTTTTTTAATGCAATGAAAAAGGGCTCTTTCTTTCAATTTTATTTCTCACTGGTTTCCTTTCCTCGTAGTCATGCACTGCTGTGCCATTGTGTATGTTCTGGGGACATGAGTTGGCTGTGAGCAGAAGTCAGCGATGTCCCTTGCAAAGCAGAAGTGGAGCACGTAGGAAAGAGCCCTCAGCTAAGGTCATGGTAGTCAAGGCACAAACAGGGGAGAAGTACAGCACCTTGAAGGCTTAGGCCCTTTGCAAGGAGCAGCAGGGGAAAACATTTTATTAGGACTTTAGCTGACTGATTTTGTTTCAGGAGACCATAGCAGAAAAAAAAACCAGAATAATTGAGGAAATTACAATAATAAACCCTTTTCTGAAATGGTATTTAACTACTGACAGCTGATGAAATGAGTCCAGAAGCATGCATAAAACAAGAAAGGAAGAAAAAGAAAAACATGTTCTCGTTCATGGACATTGAGCAACTTGGCCCAGACCAGTCTCCATTTGGCTTTATTTCAGCAGGAAATTTTTTGGTAAATCATAAATTCTTTCCCAAAATATACAATGCACTAGTTTAAAAACAATCAATCATTCAATCGAAATTGAGGACGAGTTTGTAGAGGCGGCTGTCTCATTTTCAAGTAGCTCGTCAGGGATCCCAGTGGGATTGCTGCCTGCAGAGCCACGGGCTGGGCTCCAGCCTGGGGCTGGGCACAGACACTGGGGAGGGAGAGCCATGGATGGAGCAGCACATGGTCAGTGCTGCCAGGCCAGTGCTGGGGGCAGCCCCTGGCCTTGCCCTGGGGCACGTGGCCTGGCTGCAGACACCCTTCCCCAGTCCAGTGTAGGCACTGACACTTCCATGAGTCTCAGGCAGCCAAGGAGCTTCCAGCAAGCAGAGGTTGGGTCCAGCCTTGCAGGTACCCTGTGCAGAGCACCCATGGACATGCACATGGAGTGTGTCAGTGAGGTCAGGCCATGGCTTCCAGGCACACAGGGGTGGCTGCTGTGGCTAAGGGGTGCCCAAGGGGGGGGATGGGAACCTCTCATGACATCTTCAGAGGTTCTGGAAGAATATGTGCTTGTGTAACTGGTGTTCCCTAGTGCAAAGGCAGCTGCCAGTCTGTGTCACTGCAAGCTGCCAAATTGGTCTCCATCTTTCCCACACACCCTGCTTTTTAAGAAACCATTATATTTGTTTTTTCTACATTGTTTTTCACATCTGATAATTGTGATAGATTAATGCTGAATGCTTTGATCTTCATATACAATGAAGTTTGTTATAAATCCATTGAGAAGGGTGTAACCAGAAAATAGAAAACTCCAACTTATTTGAAATAGTGAGACAGCAAAAGTGAAGAAGTAATAAAGATGGTCCTTTAAAAAGTAGACAAAAATAAAACCCTTCCTATTTAATAAAATGAAACAATGTTTGAAGCATATCCCAAAAAGATCAAACAGAATTCTTATGTCAATATTATTGAAAAAGGAGATCTCCCTTCCCCCCCCCCCCCGANTGAACCCCAGGCTAGAAGGTTTTGGAATTACTTTGGATTTTCACCAGTCTAACAAGATGAGAATCTTGTCTTGTTTAAATAAATTATTTGAAACCATATTCCCCAACGGCCCAGCCTTCAGTAGATACTGCTGTTGAAAGGCTGGTCCCTTTGTTTGTTTGCCAGAAATATGACTATATGCATGTGCTTTGTTTTTGAAGTCTTTCTATTAGTGGACATGAGTCTGCTTGTCCTGTCAGGTCCTCAGCCAATACTGAACTTGAACTTTGTTCTTCTGTCTCAGATCTGGTGAAGCCTCTCCATTTTGTCCAGATGTATCTTGTGGCCCAGAAGGAGCATTTTCTCTGCCCAGACATTATCTTCCCCCAGCTCTATCAAAAGGTTTTTATACTTTCTCAAATAATCATGGGAGGAGATTCCTGGTTTTTTTTCTTTGCTTTCTGTAATCATAATAGTGTCTTTTGGATCTCTTCTTTTACCTTTTTGCCTCAAGTGTCTAGAGCTGTCTTCTCAAAAGTGCCTCCTCATCCAAGGTGGGAAACTATGCAATGACATCTGCAGCTGTGACACTTGTGTTTGCAGATACAACAGTCCCATATGAGGCTGCCCACAAAGTTTTCACAGATAACTTCAGTTGGATGTGTTTTTCCTGGTGTCCAGAGATCCCAGGCAAAATGGCTGCATCTTTTAATTGCACCTAGTGGATGTACCTGCATATAACTTGAAATATTGGCCTTTTCCAGAATAATTTCATTAATTCCCTGGTGACAGTTTCTTACTTTTATGTGTTAAGAATATACCCCTTGTAAGGAATTTTATAATGCTGGTTCCAGGAAAAATTATGCTCACATTGCACTAACATGGAATTGCAGAGCAATAGATCCAATACATTTATGTACAAAAATTATTAATAACAGCATCAGTACCTTACTGACTGATTTTTCTCTGAAGCTACAATTATATCTAACTATAATCTCTGCTGCAATGATGCAAAGTCAATGAGAATGTTCCTCTACAGGCAAATAAACTGACTTGTGAGAAGAATCTCAAGCAAATGTCTTGGAGATGTGAGTTTTCTGAGTAACACTGGGTGAATGGTGGCAACACAAATGACTTCAGTAATCCTATTTTGTTCAAGACTGACTCTGCTCTCATGTTAGTCCTGTTTAGGTACCATATTTTTCCCATTAAATGACTCCTTCTGTAGCTAAAGCACTAAGAAATGGTTGAAAGTTTTAGTTTTCAATTTACTGCAGTTAAGCCATGTGGTTTTCTGAGTACAATTTCATAGGACTACAGAAAATTGTAAATCCTCAGAACATTTTGCACAATTCTTTAATGTCAAAGACAGCATGTATTCTGAACTGCTGAATCTGCAGCTTAAAAGGATGTAGGTTTTCTTCCAGACTTCCTACTAGGAATTCAGGCAGAGTTTTTTCCTCTGATCATCAAAACCCTACTTTTAATTTTTGTTCAGAGTGCATTCATGACAGTTTTTGAATTTTAATGTGAGTGTTGCCTGGTATCTAAATACTTTTCCCTGCCTGTCCTTTCATTTCAAATTACTTCTAAACAACGACCATATCTTCAGAAATACAGCACATTATTTTCTCATTTATTCTGCTACAGCAAATTTGTATTGTTTTCTTGGAAAGTTGATAGACCATTTTCCTCACTAACCTGTGTGTTCTAGATGGACTCATTATCTGCTATAGGTTGGATTGATCTTGTCTGAGTATAAACATCCTGCAGACACACCTGTTCTTTTTGGGGTTGCATATTGTTCATGGTCTTAGGGATCCACTGTCAATTATCACTACACAAAGTTCTATTTTTGTTTCTGGGTTGTTTTGTTCCTGATTTTTTTAAAAATCCACTCAAATGCTCAAAATTTAAATACTAGATTTTGTTACTGGAAACCCTTCAATAAGTTAAATGGAAAGCTAAATACAGGAAGTTTTAAGGAATTTTCAACCTTTTTTTTCAGTTAGTTCTAATAATTTCAACTTTTTTAAAACCTTGAGCAAACAGCAGTACTTGAAATGATTAAATGTTGACAAATATGAGAAGTGTGGATAATATTTTTCTACAGCAATTTCTGTAATGGAGATCAGCAATATCTGAATGCTTCAATTGGTGCAGAACATTTAAAAAACTGCACCAAAGTAACACTTGTCAGGGTTTAATCTCTAAGCTTTCACTGAATATGGATGTTTATTAGTCAAAATAAGTTGTAAAATACAATTTTTTACATACATGTTGGCTGAGGAAGAGGAAAAATATTGCACGGACTTGTGAATTATATGTCAGATAAAATATATTCAGAAATATTCCAGCCTGTTAATTTGACTTTGCAAAATTCCTGTGACATGCATATCATACTTACAAAACCCCACAAACATATTTTAAAAGTATCCAGAGATCACAGAGACATCAACCTGTTGTGTGAATGGCAGCAAGGGAACATTTGGATTCTATATAGGCAACTCCTGTATTGTCTCTGATGCTTAGCAGACACCACATATGATTTACTACCATTTTTATTAAAATAAAAGGCACAGTTCAATAAATATCATATCAGACTAGGTATTATCCCAGACATATTTTATTTCTTCAAATTTTGGCATAAAACAGGAGGTTATAACAGACTATAAAGGAAAAGTTACAGAGGGTATTCAAGTTTGTGATGAGTGAAAAGGCTGCCTCAGTTATTAGTGCTACCTAGACATGCAATAATTGATAGGAATAATCTCATATCCAGAAAAGGTTTGTCACAGCATTTATAGTAACAGTTTATGAGTAAATTTTTCTTCTACTCCCTTAAACTTGATTTATCCAACAGATTGTTACTATTGAAACTTTATGGTGTTTTTTGAACTTTGAAATAATTTCTTATAGTGAAAAGGTTCAATGCACAACTTTACTGAGCAGCACTGAACATCATGCCAAGTGCCTAGGAGGCCCTGGGAGAAGACTGAAATCAAGCAGAAGTGAGTGATGCAGAAGCCTCTTTTGCATCTTATTTTGTTCACTTTGAGGGGTCCTCATGCCATCTCCATCCTGCTTACTGTAGATCTGCTCAGCTTTCTCTACAGGCTGTGTAGGACATGCAGGCTGCTACTTACATAAAGGGAAGGCTTGGCCATGGCTGGATACAACCACTCCTCCTTGGCAGCTGGGCAGGGCAGAGAGAATATGACATGAGTCTCATGGGTCGAGATAGGGACAGCAAGAGATAACTCTACCATTACTGCCACAGGCAAAACAGGCCTGACTTGGAGAAATTAATTTATTATATTACCAATCAAATCAGAGAAGAGTGATGAGAAATTAAAACTAAATCTGAGAACGCCATCTCCCCTCCCCTTCCTTCTTCCTGGGCTTAACTTCACTCCTGAATTCTCTGCCTCCTCCCACCACTATTTATCACACATTGTCTCTGCTGTTGCTTCTTCCTCAGGAGGAGAACTCCTCACACTATTCCCATGTTCCAGCACAGGATCCCTCTCACTGGAGACAGTCCTCAATGGACGACTCCAACACGAGTCCTTCCCACAGGCTGCAGTTCATCACCAGCTGATTCAGGGTCCCTTTCCATGGGGTGCAGTCCTCCAGGAACAGGCTGCTGCAGTGTGGGTCCCTCATGGCATCACAAGCCCTGCCAGCAAACCTGTTCCAGTGTGGGCTCCTCTTTCTGGTCCTGACAGAAGCCTCGTGAGCCTCCAGCACAGGCTTCCCATGGGATCACAGCCTCCTTTGAGTGCATCCCCCTACTCATCATGCGAGTCCGTTTTATATTGGCAATAAATTAAATTAATTTCCCCAAGTTCCAACAGTTTTGCCTGTGATGGTAACTGGTGAGTGATCTCTTTCTGTCCTCACCTTGACTCATGAGACTATATTTTCTGTCCCTTGTCCAGCTGAGGAGGGGAGTGATAGAGCAGCTTTGACTTGGCATCCAGTCAGGGTGAGGATTTAAACACAGAAACACAACAATTTCTATATATAGTAGATCATGTCTTTAAATGTTAATGTCTTAATTTAGTATTTAGCTTTAACAACAGAGTGATCAGAAGCAGATATGCTGGAGAGCAAACCACCTATGAGATAGTATGTGAGGAATTTCCTAGCTCATATGAATAAGTAGCTTGTACTGTGCTGTTGTTTTTTGCTTGTCATTTAATATAACTACCAGTCTGCTGTCTCTTTGATATGGCTTTTGAGAAGAGGCTGAGTTATATTCCTGCACCTAGTCTGGGACCTTTTCTAGTTTGATGTATTAACCAAAGTACCTGATCTTAAACTGATTATTTCATGCCGCTGTCTGGTAACTTGGTCCAGTTTATCATATTAATATGTGTTTGATTGCTGGTTTTGTCTTAATTTCAGCATTGATAAAGTAAATTTTTTCTGGGATTACTTAAGACCATAAAATCTCAGAAAATGTATTGTTAAAATTTGACCTCTATTTTCTCTTTGGCTTGATGATACCTGTTGGCAATGAACTCCACTCTATGGTAAAAAAGCATATCTCTTAATATCTTCAATCTTGCTCTTTGGTTTTGCTGAAAGTCCAACATAAATTGCTAAAGGACATGGAATATTTTTGTAACTTTGTGTTTATTACTTTGACTCTTGTCTCTCCTAAAATGACTTTTCCTTTTAACAACTCTTGTCACTAATTTTCATATTTCTTTGAATATTATTTGTATTTCTGTTGTTCAACACAAGAATGGGTTTTATCCTCCCCTTTAGCTACCTAAAAGATAGTGCCTAGCCCGAGACAGTTATTCAGAATCTTTCAAAAGGAAGACTGAAATCCAGGGAGAATCTCACTGCATTGAAAGATGAGTGTTTGAAATAACTCAGACAATTCTCATCCTTAAGATTAGTCTTTTAATTACAGAGGAAAGTGTAGCCTCCATTATGAGACTGCACACTGACCTTTTGGACAGCTAAAGCTAGTAGACATAATCATACTTGAATCACTACAACAGATCTGTGTATCACCCACTATTTTCAGTATCATATACCATACCATTTTTTTTAAACCCATACAATTCATTTTCTTTATTTTTCTTTTTTTTCCCCTACAATCATTGCATAGAGTCATAGAATGATTTAGATTAGATGAGATGTCTGGAGATCATCTAGCACAACCTTCCACTCAAAGCAGACCCAACTTAAGTCAGATTGCTCAGTCTGTCTCAGTTGAATGTTGAATATCTCCAAGGATGCATAATCTTCAGCCCCTCTAGACAGCCCTTTCCAGTGTCATTATGAAGATTTTTTCCTTATAACTATTTTATATTTCCCTTGCTGTTATTTATGTCTCTTGTGTCTCATTCATCCACTGTGCACCACTGAGAAGAGCCTGGCTCAATTTCTCTATATCCTTTCATTAAGTACTTGTAAACAGCAATAATATTTTCTCTTAGCCTTCCTAAGACTGAAAAATCCTGTTTCTCTCAGCCTCTTCTTGAATGTCCCTCCTTGCTCTCGCTCCTTAATTGCCTCCATAGCCCTCTGTTGGACCTGCTCCTGTTTGTTGGTGTTGCTTGCACAGAGGAGTCCAGAGCAGGACACAGCACTTGAGATGAGCTTCCCCTCTTAAACCCAAGGGAATAAACACTTCCCTCAACCTGCTGGCTGTGCTTTTGCTGATGCAGCCCCAGATGAGCTTGGCTTTCCAGACTGCAAGAGGTTTGCTGTGCATTCCTAAAGCTGAGAGATGTGAAGCCTGGGTCCTTTTCAGGGTGGGTGCAGTTACTGCAGAACTCATTTGATGTGATTCCAGTTGAGTCCTCCAGTGTGAATCACTTGACTCCACCAGCATGAAATGCTGAATGCCATTGCTCAGTCACTGGGAGTGGGATCATTTCATCCAACAAATGTTAGGTGTTGTGTCTGAGCTAAACATCTGTGCTTGCTCTGTGGGCAATGAGGAGAGAGAGAAATCTGCAGAGACTGATTCTTCTCACCTATTTTAGACCCTCGTTTTATGAGGAAATTATTCTTATTGGAAGGGTCTGGCTCTTTTCCTTGGTTACAGAATAAGCCTGAAGAGTTGGCTTAAACTAAACTCCTAAACATTTGATAGATTTTCTTAGGTCAAGCAAATCTTACCCTTACTGCAGGGTTTTGCAGTCTTCCCTTGCACAGGCTAGGCAAAATGTGTTTATAAGTAATCTGATGCCCATATGTGCAATTTTTCCGCTGTTACCATTCTAAATGTTTTCTGCAAGTTTGACCTCCAGAGTAATCAGGTGTGGTGAGATAGATGAGCCTACTTAAAATTTTATTTTACCAAGCAAAACAGATAAAACTCATCTAATTGCTCTAATAGCCTCATTCATCACATGACCTTGGTGATTTGATGTTTTCCACTCTATTTCACTCTTGTAATTCTTGTAGAGGAATGGAAAACCAATGCCAAGTCTGTGCAAGAAAAGATCCACTTCTGGGAAAGATGGAACTTTCCCAGAAGGAAAGTTCTTTTCCCCAGCTGGAAAGATACTGATTTATTCTTCCTGCTTCCTGAAAAAACAGTGGCCATTTGGTTGACCAGCAAAGATAACTGCATCAATACAAGAGCTGGTCAGAGATGCCTGATATCAGACAAGGAAATGGAAGTTGTAGTAGTGTGACTCTGGCTTTACATTCAAATATTTAAATTTAATCATCTATCTTAAAGGATTTTTCTACTTTTATTTGTATCTTTACCAAAGGTACTTATAATGCTTCAATATTTGAAAGAATTGTTGCATATTTGTTGGCAGAAGCAAGTATAAATTTTCAATTTATGTGAGCATCTTTCAAATTCAGAGCACTGGCTAAGTCATTTATGGATGAAGAAGGTGAGATGTTCTATATAAGATGGGCCTGTGCCATACTGCATCCTTCAGGAGCTTCATACCACTGTCTGAAAATGGAAAAACACCATCTCACTAATGAAACTGAACTTAGAAATGTCATAGTCTGAATACTCAAATTCCCCTTTCAGAGGGAACCAAGAATAGTGGATGGTTAAGCATCTCCTCACCTGTCATCAGTCACTTTTAAACCAAAGCTTGCAGTTCTCTGTGAGTGGGACAGAACTTTTCTCAGCAGAGGACCAGATGGTACTATTGTGAAATTCATCACCAGCTTTAAAGGCTCTCTGCTGTGCATCAGCACTTTGTTCCCTCAGTCCCTTTTCATGCTCAGTGGTGAGAAACACAGAGAGGCAATTAGGCTGTATTGTTTTTAACCTATGGATGATATCCAGGTTTGAACTCTAGTGGGGCTCACCTGAACATCATTCAAAATCCACAGCTGGTGTCAGATGTTTTCATTTGGTTAGTGACACATCAGAGGGCATTGAACTGAGCCCCTTTGATCCACAGAATTTGTGTTTGTTCTTGATCTGAGAGATAAGTATGGTTTGAAGCAAAAGGGCCCTCAGAGTGTAAATATGCAAGAATACATTTGGACAAGAATATAAATGCACAAGAATACAAAGGCATATGATTACTTTGCTATAATTTAATCCTGCCTTGAAATGGTTAGAATAATTTATTCAAAGACTGGATAGATTCATACAGTCTATGGGCAGAGTCCCTATCAGCCAAACCTTGCTGAACAAAAAAGTTCCTCCTAGCTAAAATCTTGGGGATGTACAACACAATTTACCTTGTGAAGCACAAAATAATGAGACGAATTGTGTCAACTGCTTGTTATTTTCACATCTTTATGTCTCCAAAGTATTATTTCTAATGTTGATTTAAAATGTTTTATTTTGAAAAGATCCTTGACCAATTATTGCTACTGTGAACTTTTGAAATGAGAATACAAAATTTTTCAAATTTTGTTCTCAAGCAAAAATGTTTGAGCCACACAGTGAAAAGCACACGTTCTTTATTTGGAGTGGCAATCTCTTGGTTACTTGAGGTCAAAATGAGAATAAATACAGGGCAATTTAGGTCAGAGACTTGGGGACAACAATGAGGTCAGAGGGCAAAGTCAAGCAGTCCATAGGAAATGAAACTATTTTCTTAACTGTTATTTAATGCCAGTTAGTCAAAAATAAATAAAATTATTAAAAATGCATCATCATTTAGTGTCGCTGTAAAAATAGCAAGGCTCAACTAAAGGCAAGAGTTCCGTAGCCTGAGTGCTGTCAAAACCAAATGAAATGTAAGGAAATGAAGAAGAAAACAAATCAAAATTTTTGTACCATTTAAGTGCACAATACATCTACAGAGGAGTTCATGAAGTTCAGATGTCTCATCTCAAGAGGATGTGATATTAAAAATAAAGAATCACAGGAGGGCAGCAGTCATGATCAAATGTGTGGAAAAGTATTAACATGAAGAACAAGTGGTCTAGGACTCTTGGAAAAGAGATCAATGAGCATAGATAGGATGCATGTCTGTGAAGCAATGACTACAGTGAGCAGGAAATGGCTGCTCACTGCCTCTCCACATTACAAGTAGAAACCACCAATTCAAATGACTGAGTGATAGTTTCAATTAAGGAGAAGATGAGATTTTTTAATCCCTTGCTAGGAAAGCTGTGGAACATACAGTTCTGTGTCAGGGGTGGATGCCAAAAGGTTTACGTAGCCTCTAACTTGAGTAGACAAACTTGTGGGAAAAGGAAAGAAATCCCACAAGGACTGTTTAACACATAGATCCCTCTTCTGGAAAGGAGGTTGCTGAGCTGCAGACTGCTGTATGCTGGAAGGGGAGTCTGGGGAATCATCACTATGGACTTGACCTGCCATTGGACTCTACTCTTGGCCTCTGTTACTGGCTGTTGACAGAGTTTGGCCACCAGATCTGTTGTTTGACTCCTGACAGCTGATCTTAAACCACCACACAGAGACTGGCAGTGCTGTTATACCTATCACTGTGTCCTCTGTAAAAGTCTTCAGCAGGAACACCCTAATGATGAGTGTGAACCTGCAGTGTTCTCAAAGTAAGCACAGTATTGTGCACAGCAGATCATTACACTGAGAGTGATATCCATGAAATTATTGAAACAGATTTATGGGCAAATCCAAGACTATCAGTTATTTACTGAGGACTTTGAGAATCTAAAATTCTTAGTTAATATTGGTCATAATAGGCTTCTAGCCACTATAACTCCTCCAGTTTGTAGCTGAGTTAGAGCTGAGTGGAATTTGTTACCCCTAATTCACCAGAGTGTTTGGGTGCTTACTAAGTCATTATGCCAAAGCATTTTCTTTGGTAGTCCTTAGTTAATTTCAAATTGAACAATACCATTTGTCAGTCAAGAAACACAGTACCTCTTCTTTCCTCACATCCTGCATCTCCAGTAATTCTCCTACTGATCCTGCCAATAAAAATGTTTGGCAGAGGCAGCTGCTTTTCAAGGTGTGAATTACACCTTTGGCTTTTACATTATTTCTGCCATCCATAAAGCAAAGATGCAAGAGAAAAAAGTTCCCAGTGTTCCAGTACTGCATGCATATTTCTACTTCATTTCCCAGCAACTTAAAATCTTAATATTTGCCTTGCAGACTATAGCAGACTTCAAATTGTGGGTGAAGGAGATCTGGGAGGACTGAAAATCCAATCAACTTCAGGATTATGTCTTGGCAAACTGAGCTGGAATCAACTGTTGGGATGCAGAAAAGGCCAATATGAAGCAGTTTTAAGGAGAATAAATAATTAAATAGGTAAAATTAGGTGAAGAAATGGAAATTGGTTCAGTAGTAGTTTCACAGAGTGGGAGTAGGGGGGTAGTTGCTGAAGATAAATTAAACAGGAGTCAATGAAGACTGAGACACTGTCATAATAAATTGCTCCTACTGGAGGAGTAATTGAAATGGCTCTGTCAACTTCAGTGGGAATTGGATGAGGGTCTGTAAACTGCTGGAGGAATATTTAAGTTAGCTTTTCACATTAAGTCTTCATGGAGATAAAAATGCTTTAAAATGACGATCCTAGGACTTCCACCATTGTGGACAATAATGCTTTATTTGAGTTAGTTTCAGGCTAATTGAATTAACACTGCTGAAATGTAGAAATAGCCGAGTTCCCCTGAAAAATACTTCAGTTGTTATATTAAATATGTGAATTTCTCTATTTTTCCTCAAGTATCAAAGCCAAAACCAAACAGCGCATTTTATTATATAAAAAAGATGCTTCACTTACAAATGGTGAAGCAATAAAATTGCTAAAATTTTCTAAAATTGTCACAACAAATGAATATTCAGTAGGTCCCAATCCTGGACCTGCACCATTGGAAAAAGGTTGCCAATTTAGTGCAGCCATTTAGGTGCACAGCCTTGTGTCTGCTGTCAAGGTCATCCCCAATAGTTTTGACCAATTTCTATAAATATCAAAGTGTGGCCAAGTGCCTTCTCTGAGCAGGTGCCCTGTGGGCAGGTGGGACAGAAAGGAAAGCACTGGCACAGAGCTGATGAGCATGACAGCAGAAGCTTTGAGTTAGATGAACAGTTGCAGCAGGAGGGATGTCTTAATCATTTGTAGACACTGGGCATCAATTGATTTTTTTCCTCAGGCTTTAATAAGATTGTAAAGCCAGGGCCAGAGAAAGACTGGCAGCAGGGTTACATACATTTTATCCAGCTACCATGTTTGAAGCAAGTTCCATTTGACAAGTGGGTTTTGATTTTATCCCTTTGGATGCCTAGTTCAACTACTGGAACATCTGTTATTTCAACACCACATCCAGCCAGCTATGCATTCTAAATAAGCCTTGTCAACTTGGTGTACACAATCTGAGAAGAAAACAGACACATTTCTGTTAAAAGGAAAAAAAGTTCTGCTAGCAGACATTAAAAGTTCTCCGTTAGCTGAGGACCAATGACCCTTAAAATCAAAGGCAAAATTCTTGTCCCTTTAAGTGAAAGCTAATAACTTACAGCAATTAATTTTTGTTTTGATGAAACTGTGTCTACAAATGTTCTTTGTTAATGAAACAACACTGGATCATGAAAAAAGTGTACACAGAGAATAATGAGAAAATTTTAGTAGTGTCATTGCTAACTGGAATATAACTAATACAAATGAAAGGCCACCTCATGTTTTCTGAACCTCCATGTCCCACAAAACTACTCTGCTGATTTTCCACGACTCCCATTCAGCTTCAGAGAAGGAGCTGTGTGTTAACACAGTCTTCCTCTAAAGGACTGAGCAAAGTAAGTGAGATGCATGTTAAATCAAACAAAGGAAATGGCATTGTGGCAAAGCCCAGACATTTCTTCTGTGAGGCATCCTTGTCTTCCCAGAAGAGTGGAGCTGCATCAGCTTTGATTCACCTGAAGTGAAGGTGAAAATAGAGGGTATATATAGAAAGTCTGTGGATGAGATTTACTTGTAGGCACTCTCTCAATAAAAATGTAGTGGACTTCACACTTTTACATGTTTGCAAAAGGGGGACAGAGCAGAAAAACACACAAAAGTTCTCATCTAATAAAGATGAAAGATAAAAGACAGTGAACACTTGAAGAATACAGGGGAGTGTTTTTTTTTTTTGTACAAAGTTCTTTTTAAATTAATTTCTTTGGGTTTCCTATTCCTTTATGGATGTCCTCTTCCAATTGTCCCCTCCTATGATTTCAAACACAGATATTATTGCACAACTGAATGAAAGAGAAAAAAAAAGGAGAAAACCCCATGAATGACAGTCACTAACAATTGTCAATTTGCTGAAGAAACAAGGACTCAAGAAAACAGATTTTTTTTTAACCCGTGGGGCTTTCAAAACTGTGTCCAAACTCCTGAGGCAGCAAGTAACCTGGCATCATTTGGAATTCCAGCTGATTCTAGGAGGTGGAAGTAGGGAGGTGTATGAATGTGAAAAGCACACTGATTTTTTTTATCCTCAAAACACTTCCTTAGTGCTGAATTATGGTTCAGGCCAGTTTGTAAGTTATATGAGCCAGTTTGCTGATCCCTAGATATGAGACTCCAGGGAGATAAAGCCAGACTCCAAAACAATCATTCAAAAATCCAGTCAGAAGAAGGATGAATATGATACTTTTGGGGATGGTGGCCTGTGGAGGGAAGAAAAAGGAATTTTAAATGGGAAATTACTCAGAAGACCATAAAAATGAGCAAAGCAAAAAGAAAAAAAAACACAACTTTTTGCATTATGGAAAAATATTTTCCGTTGTGAGACTTTGCAAAATAAAAAAGTATCTGTCTTTTTAGCTCATTATTTCCTGAATTTCAGGTGTCTCTACCAAAGTGTGGCAGATCTAAATGCATGTGCTTCCTGCTTGTCACAAAGATCCTTGCTGCACTTGACAGTAACAGTGTCACCAAAGATCTTTGTCAAAGACTTGCTTCAGTAGTTCACCAAACAAATACGGATTTGGTGAAAAATAAGCATATTTTGGTAGTAAAACAGGAAGAGTCACTGAAGATTTCTGCGGGGCTGCATCAAATGAACCTACAGATTTCCTTCATGATCTTAAAGCCTGAAGTTCATGAGTTTAGGGGTTACAAATATACATACATAGACATTGCATATTTTGGCCAAGTAACAGATGGATGTGGATTAAAGAGACCATTCATGTGTTTGGTCATCTCCACATGTAGTTAGTGAAATTAAGAATTGTTTTCAGCAATATGCCTGCATTGTGCATGCACATTTCTGCACATCTGAAAATTTGGCCTGTGACCTCTTTGCCAATATTTCTATTGGGAATGTGGTGAAATTTTTCCTCCAGTAAACACCCAGTGATACTGTAAAGCTAAATGATTTCTTTTGGAAAGCACACTAAAATCCTTGGAAGGAGAGCATAATGTAAGTACAAAGTACTTTTTTATATAGGCTGAGTCACATTCCTCTATCTTATGTGTACAGCTGAAATAGTTGTTTAATATCAGTCTTAATTAGGAAAAGCCTGCAAAATGTTCTATGTGCTGTATGGTATGAGCATGATGTAACACCACTGGTGCTTGAGGTCCCATGTGCTGAGTGCTTTCATAGGAAAAAATCCTCAAAAATGGGAACAGAACTGGAACACAGGTGACAACTTTATTTATGAATGTGTACATCTGCTACAGGTACCTTGAACCTGAATTATGTAGATTTTTCTCACAGGGAAGAGGGATGTGAAGTATGTTTGTTTGTCTGTTTGTTTGTTTAAATCAATGATTTATATTATCAAAAGGTACCAATTGGGAAAGCATCTGATGTAGGGCAAAGGGCCTAAAGGAGCAGCCAGATAACTTCTCCCTGTAACTCCTGAAGCATAATTGCAACAGCCACTGCATCACATGAGCTTCATCTCTTAGGGCATTATCCATGGACTGGCATAGGAAATAAGCTGTGCTTTAGTGGGCTCCAGTGTGTCAGAGGGATTGTCTCCTCAAAGTAAAGCTGAAAATGGGAATGGAATTTTGAGCTGTTAAGGGGAGAGGTGAGTGGGGGAGTCAACATCTGTCGAACTCTCGCTGAAAATTTCATCAGCAGATGTGTTTATTTGGGGAACTAAATCCATCCCTGGCATCTTGGCTGCACATTGAGTCCTGCGCTGAGTTCTGGGCACCTCACTACAAGAAAGACATTGAGGTGTGGGAGCATGTCCAGAGAAGGCCAAAAAAGCTGGGGAAGGGTCTGGAGCACAAGCAGCAGAGGGAGCTGGGGGTGTTTAGCCTGGAGAAAAGGCTCAGGATAAACCTTCTCACTCTCCACAACTACTTGGAAGGAGACTGTAGCAATGTGGGGGTCAGTCTCTTCTCCCAAGTAATGAGCAACAAGATCAGAGGAAATGGCCTCAAACTGTGCCAAAGGAGATTTGGACTGGATATCAGAAAAAATTTCTTCACTAAAGGAATGGCAGACATCTGAATAGGTTGCCCAGAAAAGTGGGGAAATCACCACCCCTTCAAGTGTTAAAAAGATGTGGCACTTGGGGACACACTTTAGCATTGAACATCAGGGGTTAGCAGTTGGACCCAATGATCTTATGGGCCTTTTCCAACATTAACAGCTCTATGATTCTATGATCCCTATAAGCTTGATTTTAAAAAATGCTGTATCAATTTCTGCATCTATGGAGGTTTGTATTTTCTTAGCCTAAATGTTGTTATCATGAGCTAAAAAGGGACAGAAAAACCCAACTCGTTTCTTATCTACATTAAAGCACCATAAACATATTTGACATGGTTTACTTTAAAAAATAAAATAAAGAGAGAAAACCACCCATCTAGAAGCCAAGCTTTCTGTACAGGACTCTGTTTGGCTTCAGTGCAGCTACCTGCCAGGCTGATTCCAGATTTCAAGCAGTCTAGTGAATTGTGACAGACTGGCGTCAGTCTTGTATTCCTATCTTATGAAACATTTCCAATGGAATATTTTAATTAAGATCAGCTTTGCTGGCATCAGAGAACTCATAACCTTCCCACAATCAAATATCAGCTGCAGAAAGCAGTAAGCAGTTGACCACAGAGCTGTTTAACTTCAAACCAAGGTGGGAACCTGCTCTGGTTTGTCAGGCAGTGTCTAGCTGCTGTCCTGCTCCTCAGGTTCAGCTTTGACTCCTCAGTAAGAAAGCAGTAATGTAAGAAAACCACCCATGTATCTTTTCCACAAATATTCAACTCACTCCCTGGATTCAGATGGATTTTCTGATATTAAACAAGTAAATCTGTATTGGAATAGGGAATTAAAATTAATCAAAAACAGAGCTCTTCAAGAAATTCAGTGTCTGCACTGATTTTTTATTCTTGTTTTCCCCATGGATTTCAGTCACTGAGCACTATGTCCAGCTTGCCATGTCGTCAGCATCCACTGGATCCCTGCACAGATCAGGCTGTCTGAGGAAATCAGGTTGTTTTTAAAAAAAGATGCAGAATGTGGTCATTTAATTTTTTAAGCTTATAGATTTCAGGGTACTCAAAGTTCCTTTGAAATGGAGCAGTTGTCTGGGCAGATACAGTGGCCAATCACCACTTCTCCTGTTAATTTGCATATAATGAGTCTATTGTTCATAAGGGATTAGCATCCAGAGACTGCTGGCTGCTCAGGCTGCTCTTTGACGGATTACTTGGACCTGTCATGACTCTTTAAGGATCCCTGCTAAGAGGCAGAGTAAATTACCCTCTGCTGAGCTCTGTGCTGCTGTGGCTGGGCTGTGGTTTATTTAAATCGAGTTCAGCCATTACCAGACCACACGGCAGCATTTGCTGCAAGTGGAGAAAGGTTTTGTGCAGCTTGGGCAGTGGGGCTCCCAGGGCTCCTCAAGGCTGCTGGCTTGGCTCTGCTTGGAGAGAGATCTGCAGGCAGATCCATAGGGGCTGGCCATGGTCACAGGCCCAATGGCTTTGGTAGTCCTGAGGGAAGTCAGTGTCCTTGGCTGTCCTTTCCTTAGTGTCTGGTCACAGCCAGGAGGGATCCTATGAAGGATCAGCTGAGCATCTTCTGCCTACTAGGAGACCACAGGGTGGTGGAGAGCTGTCAAGAGTAGGAGGTGGATTCATTTTGATTCCTCTCGTGGTGCAATAATAGGAGCCATCAAATGAAGCTAGCCTGTGATGGGTCCAGGACAAAGGGTGCCAGCTCATTGCTCAGGGTGTGAGGGAGCTGGGGAAGTCCTTGCCACCAGAGACAAGGAATGTAGTTCCCATGAGTTCAAGGAGAAGCTGGATCTGTTCTTCAAGAAAAAAATTTTGAAGGTACAGAGACAGCGACTCCTCCTCAGAAAGGTCCCCAGCTATCAGATCCGAAGGCTGTGAGAATGTTTGAGCATGTAAAACTAAATCCTTGTGCTGCTCCTACGCTCTTCCTCAGAAATCTGCAAAATCTCCATCTGTGACTGATGGAGACAAGGCACTGGGCTCGACTTGGCTTCAACCCAGAATGATTATTCCCCCATTTGTCACAGATGTGCAGCTTGCTCCCACCCACTTTCAAGCCACATGCTAGCCTACTGTTCACAGGCCTCTCAGTTAGTTAAATTCAGGTGTTTTTACATGTTTTCCACATTACAAATTAAGAGAGAGATTTACCAAGGTACATTGGTCACTTCATAATACCAGTGTTGCAAAGCTGCTGCCATTTAAGAAGTACTGGCTGATGCTTTTTGGAGAATCTTCTGTACCAACAGATCTACTTCTCATAGTTGAATTATAAAAGTAATTTAATACTAAGTCTACCAGTTTTCAAACTAGTCAAAATACACTGTTGGTGCTGCCTTTGGGCTTCTCATACAGAGAACATATATGCAGCTTAATTATTCTAAAATGTTATAAGCAATGTCAGTGAACAAAGCCACATTAATCTGGAGTTACTGCCAAAAGGATAAAGCACTTTGAGGAGTAAAAAAATGTTACAGGAATGTTGCTATTATCTTAGAACCAAACCTTATGAATCTAGGACATGTAAAGTTAAATTTAGACCAAGTAATCTTATACTAAAAAATTAACCTAGGTGAATGAAGACAAGCTAATAAATACTGAGACAACTGAATATTCATAACAATCTTACAAACAAACCTTTAGCCCAAATTTGAAGAGAAAAAGTGTGATTAAAGACAAGTGAGTGTGTCTATAAAAATTAATTTAATCTAATTTGTGACTATGCGCATTCTGACTGCAGGGAAGGCCAAGGTACTGGAAAGTTACATAACATTTTAGCTAGAGGTAGGGTGATACTTGATGTCATCTTAACTCAGGGACTGACAGCCTGAGGTGCCAGTGGCACACCCTGAGAGCCCCGGGATCCTGGAGACAATCCCACAAGCACATGGTGTTCTAGCTCTCGTGTAACCTAGCCCGAGGTTTGGGTATTGGCTACAGACTGCAGCAGTTCCCTCACTCTGCATGGGCTCATTCTGGGACTGCACCACTGGGACACAGCTGATCTCAGGGGACAGAGCAGGAGGCTGCTGTGCAGAGCTGGCACACAAGGAGAGGCAGGAAGAATTCCAGCAATAACACAAGTGCTGTCAATGAGATACATGGTATTTATAAAATTATTTTTAATAGGTATTTGCTTAGGTAGTGAACAGGATTTTTTACTAGTTTTCAAGTACTAAAATATTCCCTTTTGTACTTGTTCTCATCCTGACTATCTCGGTGGAAAGCTGATTTCAAAGCTGTGACATTCTGAGGCTGTGGATTTGAAATTGTTAACATGTTGTGGTAAGAAACATCTTTAAAAGAGAAATTTTAAAACTGAAATCTTTCAAAACAGAGAGCAGCCTAGGTGCTAGATATATAACAATATGATGTATTTTTCGGATTGTGATAATATTATGCAAGCATTATTAGTGAGACCTTAATCTGAATTTCCAGTACCTGAAGTAAAAATTCTGAGCCAGGGATAACACTGAAATTTTTGATGAAAATTTTCCTTAAATGGGAATGTTTTGATCCAGCTCATCTGTTGGCACTGCCTCTGAGCCTCCAATTTCCCCAGTACTAAAACCAAGCTGTGCTTGCAGAGGCATCAGATAGGTGAAATGGATGAGTAAGGCTTTGTGCCAACTGTTTAACCTGCCCTTCCAGCCTCACTCCTCACACTGTTGGTTGTCCATCCATCTACAAACACTGTTTCTTAAGCGAAGGATTTCTGAGTCTGTATTTCAGCTTTCCAGTGCCTGGTCCTTTTGAGGCTGGAGCGTCTCCTTCACAAATGAACAAATGCTGCTCCCTGCTGGAAACTCTCAGTACATGGCAGTCTGCTGACATTTTCCTTATGAAAAGAAGCTGGTGGAAAATGAAAGAGCTGTTAAAACCCAGTCCTTCAGGGGGCAAACTCTCCAAGGATTAATGTTAGTGCAGTGCTGCTGGATCTCCTCCTGCCCTTCCTGGACTGCTCCTCTGCAGTGCTGGAGTCAGAGCTACAAGCACTGGGGCACCAAGGACTGGGCATCACAAGACAGGAATGAGAGAAGCCATACAGAGACCACAGAAACCACCTGGCAGCTGCTCTTGTACCTCGGGTGACATCCACCATGCCTGCACACCTACAAAGGCAGATCTGCTGCTCTTGGTGCACAGGGAGCCTCTTCACCTCCTGAACGGGGGAGCTCTGCACTGCCTATCTTGTACCAAGCACATAAGTGCAGAGATGCAGGCCAAGAGGAACTGTTTCTTCTGTGACTGATAGACCTTGACAGCAATTATGATCCTGGTCCCTAAACTATTCAAAGCATGCCAATCCATGTCTGTGGAGGCCATGTGGTAGATCTGACTGAGAGGAGACCAGGCCATAGGAAGATAGCAGATCTGATTTGCAAGCGGTGAGCTAGCTGGACAAGCTGTCATGCAAACTCATTTCATGCAGGTTAATTTAAGTTGAAAATATATTCAAATGCTGTACTGGATTAGGCCAAATTCTGAACATCTCTTCCAACCCTCTTGACTAAGCTTCACATAAGGTGCTGGGAGCAGCAGTGTCTAGTTCCTCCTGGGAAGGTCCAGTGTACCAAGATGTCGCCCTGATTTTTCAAGGTTTTCTAAAGCCTTCTGATGTTTACATTCTTGTACAGAACTTTCTCACACACTTTATGTAAATAACTTATTGTTTTCATTCTTTTATGGGGGACAAGCAACTTGATGGACTGTTGGGTTGCCCAGTGGCATTGAGGAGGTGGCACTGTCACCCTCCAATGACACTGGCATTTCAAGAAACTATAAATTGGAGTCAGATTTTAATAAAGAGCTCCTTTTGCCTTGAAAAGAGCTGCTGCCCACGTCGTTTGTGCTGTGTCCTACAGTGACACCAAGACACTTTGACCCCACGCAGAGACATCTTTATTAATCTGAATCTAGGAGCTCTCAGGTCTGGGAGATGTTACATCCCACCTCTCACTGTACTCTCAGCTCACTTCTCCATTGTTGCTTCTCTGCACGAGGGCTGTGGTTCCAGTGTGTTTGGATGTGTTCACACATCCAAATTGAAGAACTGAAAATACTGGGAGAGCTCTTTTTGAGCAGATTGTGAGAATTAAGGTGTTAATTTAGCAGGGTGTGTAGTGCAGCTGCAGTCAAGAAAAGAAGTAGTCAATATCAGCTAAGGGTAAAGAAATTTGCTAAGGCAATATTGTTACAAGGAATAAGGAGCACACCAGAGTACAACAACCCACTTGAGCAGAAGGTGATACCAGACAAACTTCAATCTAACTTTTACATCTTTAACTTCCATTTCACACCTACTTTGCTCTAACATCCATATGTTTTCAGCCTTCACCACTAGCAATCACTGCCTCAATCTTTGCCTCTACTCCTTCCTCAGTTGTGGTTTCTGAATTATTGAGACATCTTTCTTTGCATCATCAATGTACAATGATTCCTTTATAAATACTGTATTTACTAAGGCCATAAGCCAGTACTTGGTGATGTTGGTGGGATTCAGTCCACTGATTTCAGAGGACTTTGGAATACACTTTCTCTGTGAATTAAAATACTAGTTTCATGTCTTAACCCTTTTCTTAAGTGGTGGAATATCAGCTTGAAAGCCAATATGTTCCCAACTGTGAGCTTTGCCTTGTCAGTTCCCACAACAAAACCTGGAGAAGACGTACCCCATTGAAGGGAAGGCAGCCAGGGCAATATGGAAGAAAGCTGAGGTTCTGTTTTTCCAGTTTCGTGGGAAGCAAATGGTAATTGTTGTTAGTTTCATGCCAGAGTTACAGCTCCTGAGCTGAGTCTCAGTCCCTGGTTCCTCTGAGGTCAGTTTGGAAAGGATGAATCAGAGGTGAGATCCAGTGATGCATTAAGAGCTTTCCCAGCAAAAACAGATTTAGAGGAACAAGCAAAACCAAATCTACTCAGTTAATGTTCTTTCCTGAAGCCCAAGAAAAGCCCAGGAAAAAAAATAAAGAGCAGTAGGTGCATCATTGCACTTCTGTACCCTGAAACTACACAATCCTGGGACTGAGATGTGGCCCTCCTTTCTCTCTTTCACCTAAATCTTTTGGTTCTCTCTGAAACTTAGCTTTTCAACCCTTCTGTGGGCATTTGTGTCTTCTCTGCCCTCTTCACTAGGCTGCCATTCCTCATGGGTGCTGTTTGTAGTTGTCTCTCTTGTTCATGCCACTTCTATAATTTCTCTTCTCTTAACCATTGCCCTGTCAGTCCTGCTCCAAGCTCTTTTCCCCTGATATCCATCTTCTCATTCCCTGCATAACTCCTGGTAACTTCTTTTCCCCATGGGACCAGAAATTCTCCAGAAAGTGGTATGAACCATATCCACAAACGGATTATATTAGGCAGGCTCCACCTGCAACTTTAACATAAATTTTCCATTAAAGAGACCAGTGTCTGTGTAATAGACAAAATTTCTGCATCTGGGAAGCAATTTTTTATGTATTGAATATCTCTGGTTTTATTTGGCATTTTGCCTTTAATATAACACCCTTCAGTGCAACATTTGAGCATTTCTTTTTCCTTCTTAAGTTGCAGCAGCATCTTTTTATTGGTAAAAGGTAAAGTTATTACTGATTGACTCAAACACAAATGAGAAGTGACTCAGAATAGAGGCAAGAAGGGGCTGTCTGCTTTTTCTTCTTTTTTGTTTTTCACTTGTAATTTAATGAATATTCTTACAGAAGATTGATTGCAGATTAAATCAATTGGGGAAAATACAGCATCAAGCAAAATATCAAAACCTCATTGTTAAATAAAATTACTCAAAAAATCTTAAAGGAGAAATATATGCTTGGCTGATAGCTTTTAATATGACATCAATGCCACTCAGTCTGAGCTGTTTCCTGTTTTGTTTGCAGCAACTAAAACACATCAAAATGAAAAAAATAATGCAAGGAAAGTACAAGAACAGAGCTGCAGAGAAATCTTTTTTTAAGAACAGTTGGATGGTGTGGAAATTGTGATGTTCCAGAACTAATGCTCACGGTAGGTAAAAGAGAAAGCTCACAAGCTTGAGTCAGTATTAAACGCTCAAGAAACGAGGTATTAGAGGTGATGGTATAGGACAGGACCTTCTGAACACTGCAATAAATCACTTTTATTGAGGTAAGGTTGTTGCTTCTCTTTTTTAGTAGGATTTGAGACAAAAGGAAAGCAGGTCTTTGCTGACAGCCATATTAATGCTTTCAGTATGTTGTGAGTCCCACCACTGAAGAGCTAGACTCCTACATTCACCACCAGAAATTATTTCTAAATTATATATTAACACTATTTTTCTGTTCCAAATTAGAAGTTAAGCCGTGCTGTAGAGGTGGGACATGGTGCCAATTAGACAGGGCAAGATGATACTGATCACTTTTCTGACCCTTCTTTTTCCCTGTGAAATTCAGCAGCTCCTGCCAAGCTCAGAGGGGTGTGAGCTGTACATCTTGCAGCTGCTTTTGTAAAAGCTTTGGCTCCTAGATCCAGGGAGTTGCTCTGTAGTAAAGAAGGGGTCCCAATAGTTGTCTGCAGCTACCTAATGGGGTGATCAGAGAGGAGGCTGACAAAGGGTAGGCAGACAAAGGGAGGCAGGCAAAGGGAGGCAGACAGAGGTAGCTGTCACAACTTGGAACACTGTATATTGTGGTTATATATGAAAGGAAAAACATTCGTCATATGTGGTCCAGTGGTCAAACACTGGAAGCAGCTGGGAATGTCAATCTTCAGAACTCAGCTGGACATGATCCTGAGCAGCCTAATCTAACTTTGAAGTCAGCAATTCTTTCGGGAAGATCTTAGCCAAAATAACCTCAAGAGGTCCCTGCTGACACAAATTCTGTAAATCCATTATTATATCATATATCCTGCATAACCCAGGCATCCACTCTGAATACCTCTACCTGATCTATCAATCACAGGTAATAGTAAGGAGGAAAGAGATGAGATTAAAGTATAAAATGAAGGGAGCAACAGAGACACAACTTTGGTTCTGAAATGTTTTTCATTGACTTCTCAGAAGAAATTGGGAATTGAATTCATGATAAGACATTCTACAGCAGTGCCAATATTTAGTGACCATGTAACCACGAATTATGACAAAGGATGACTTCACATATTGAGCTGTTTTCTCTCACAGTAGCAATGGTGAAGGGACAAAGGAAAGACATTGTGTTCCTGAAGTGAAACAGATCTCAGAGGGGAATATATCCAAAGTAAAACCTCAAGGTAAGGACCATAAATTCTTGTGTGATATGTATTCACATGATTCAAACACGGGATACTGCTGTGTGTGTTGATGAAAGTAGTTGATGAAATTAACTATTTTGGCTTGGATTATAAGAAAGACCAGGAAACCCCCCCTAAAAGAAGGTTTGTGAGACAACTGAGAATATCCCTAAAAAGGGACTGGACCTAACACCAGCAAAAGTATTGAAGAGATTCGTCCTACATTTTTGAGGAGATTAGTGGAAAACCTAAGATGTTTGCTTTACTATTAAAGTAAGAAGTGATTTGTAAAAGCTAATGAACAGCCTTCAGAAATGTGTGAGCACATATGTGCATCACTTAAATTATGAACTGCATTCTGTGGCTTAATATAAGCTGTGTAGAAAATAAAAAGTTGGGACAATTACACTACTCACATGGGGTATTCTTTTTTGCATATTACTACTTTTTGTTTTGTTTTGTTCTGGTTTTTGTTTTGGTTTGGTTTTTTGTCCCTCACACTGCCAGGATCACTGTGTTCTTAATACATAATTAGGTGATTTCTTTTTGTAGCACTTCAAGAACACTGTTTTGCTGCATTCTTAATGTTCAAAGTGAAGTGCAAGACTGTGGTTCATTATGTCCCTGACTTCTTCCTAACTTCATACAAAAGCAAGAGTAATGAATGTAGATATGAGATTTAATTTTTCATGTCTATTAACACTTTAATGGCATGGTTTTTTGTCAGTTCTGTTACAGTGATAGTGCTGGGATTGGATTATAATTAACTAGGGACAATAAAAAAACCAAACTCCAACAATCCAGTATGAGTTAGACTATTTAAATGGATTAAAATTAATAGGAAACACTCTGACACCTAACTCCCTACTCACCACCATCACCTCCTTCCATCACACAGGTATTTTCTTTTAGTAAGAGTTTGCATTTTTGGTTTTTTTTAGCAGTGTTTATCTTATGGCTCTCTGTGGTTCTCTGTCTACTTACATCTCACAAACAGTATAGCAGGGTTATAAGGGCTTTGTCATGTAATTGGCCAGTATGGTATTGTAAATAAGTAAAACTAATTCCCTGGACAAATAGATGTTGTATAGCATTAGATGCACTTGAGTGCAAATAAAGAATTTGATTATGTTTCTCCCTCCTGCCTGTGAAAAACAGTTCCCTTAAGTCTTTTATCTAATATCATATGGCTTAAGTGCTGAGGCTCCTGGTAATTGCCTTGCAGGACTGTTCCTCATCTAAGAGACATCTGCAACTCGTGACTCACTAGCAGTCTGCTGAGAATTCCTTTACACTAATTTCCATCCCCAGCTCCTAATTTATCTCTCAGGCTACTCTAAGCAGTATCTTTCAGCTTTTCATTTCTCCAAGGAAATTCATCAAATATATTCATGCACAAGGGTAGGAACCAGCCTACTGCTCAGGGAAAGGCATCTCAGAGGCCACTTTTGATGTCTCTTCATGATCCTTTGCTGAGGAATCACTGTTACTTGAAGCAGCACTTGGGCTGTGCTGTGGGTGTCAGCTTCAGTGTAGATGCATTTGCACATGGAGGAAGGGGCTAGAGCAGGACAAATGTCATAAAAAGTTATGAGATGTTCAGCATAAGCCTCTGCCTCTCTGCACTTGTTTGGAGGAATGTAGCATAGGTTTGAACACTAGGTTTGAGACTGGATCATCTCTTTGTCAGGTAAGAGATTAATCCAAGAAGCTTCTTTTCATCCTTTCTGCATTTCACACTAGGCACAAGGAGAAAACATCCAGTTTGTGTTTGACATTTGCACGCTAATGCTTGTGCAGAAGAATTAGGAAGGTTGGAAGGAGTTCTCTGCTGCCTGTGACTCTCATTTCTATTGCATTGCTTCAAGAGGTGCAGAAATTGCTAATCACTGAAGTGAACTGAGAAAAAATAAGCAAGTAATGTTATATTTAAAAAATGCTCAATAAAATGAAAGGCATCTGTCAGTTCAAGTTCTGTATTTCCCAAGAAGTTAAGAAATAACTAATATGAAACTGCAGCAGAGGCAGTACAGAAGTCCTGTTTCTGTTGACAAAGATGTCTGTATTAAAAGCACATTTTTCTGAGCTGACATTAGGCTAATTCCCTCCTGTCCATTCCTAATAGATTGAATGCTAGGAGTCAAAGGCCACTTGACCTTGTAAAAATTGGATCACCCATTTGAAGAAAACAAAATCTAGCAATGCAGAGTCTTTCTGATATAAGTAAATAAGGTTCTGATATAAGTAAATAAGGTTCTGATATAAGTAAATAAGTAGACTACCTGTTCCTACTAAACTGATGTTCCATGGTGCTGCTTTACAGAAATACTGAGGCAGCCTTTCTGTAACAATCATTTAACCTAAATGAGTGCAAGAGAGTCAGAGCACTCAACAGCAACCTCTGCTTCTGCCTGTTCTCAAGGGTTTGAACAGAAGCAATTTGTTTTATGGGACATGGCATCTCTCCTGCCCTGCTGATGCAAAGAATTGGCCTTTTGTACAGCCCCTGTGTGAGTGCTCAGTGCCAGCAGATTGCCTTTCTTGGCACACGGCGTTTCAGAGGGAATGTGCACGGCTCTGTTTCGCCTGACAGACATTTCATTCATGTAGGGCCCATTTACTCATTAGCCACCAGTCCAAGAAAGTGTGATACATCAGAGCCCTGGCTCCAAGTTAACCTAGGGAAACTGTTATCCACAGGCAGCTTCTTGAGGAATGTCCTCTCTGCTCCTTTTCCTCTGCAGAACAAGGGGATGCATGTTGACTTCTCCCTGCAGAGGGAAGGGCCTCACTCCACTCCTTGTGCCCAGTAGCTCATCTGGCTGGTGCACAGGACCTAAGATGCACAGGCTGCTCCTTCCACAGCCTTGCTCTGTGAGGCCAGGTTATAAAGGGAGGGAAAACAGTGTGTGTTGAGAATTGAAGCAAAGTGGTTATGGTACATGGATGAGATGAGCCCATGGCTCTGATACAGGCCAGTAAAGCATGCTAAGTCTTCAAGGAAGAGTAATTACAATCAATTACTGCATCTAAGCTCCCCAGAGACTGTAATTACCTCTCTGATCTCCTGTATTATACAGTGCACAAGGCATCTATTATGATTATAATAATTATTATAGTTGTTAATGCTATTATTTTCGAAAAAACACCCATCTTCATTTAAAAACTTCCAGGGATGCAAAAGCCTTGGTAAAGCATTCACTTGGTATGTACTCCAGCTTGCTTATTTACCCAGTGCCAGTCAAGGTGTAAGTTTATCAGCTAAATTTGGTAACCCTCTACTATTAATTTCTGGTCTGCAGTAAGTATTGATACACCTGGGCAATAACATCTTGTATGTTTGTGTATGTCTACCTGTGGTTAAACAATGCAGAGGAGAGGTCTGCACTCTCATGACAAAGGGCTTGAGTTGATGGAGCTCTGCTGATAAGGTTTTGCTTTCCTGGTGCTGCTTGAAAATGCCAGGTCATGACCCTCCTTTTGTCCTTTGCTTGGTAAGGGCCAGTGTATCATTTTCTGTTGAATTGCAGTTAGCAGTATACCCTGCTTTCCTAGTTCTGCACAGATAATACAGGGATCCTCTCTGCATCTTTGTGCATGGCTGTATACAATTACAGTGGAAAAGAACTTAGAGGCAAAAGGCATTAATTAATGTGCCTATAAATTTCCCAGGAGGGACTAATGTAAGAAACCTGGTCTTCAAAGTGCCTTTGTTTTAGACCTTGTTTAATCTCTACTTTCTTCCTGGCTGCACTGATATAATTTCCATGGGTAATTACTACAGGAAAATAGACTTTCTCTCTGTACAAGTTTTATTAACAAATCAAATATTCTATCAGAATGGGAAATGCACAGAAAAAATGAAGTTCTTATATATTACAATTACACTAATAACCAAGAATAGTTACTAAAATATTTTGGAAACCCAGAATTGTTAGAATTGTGAATATAACCAAAGCACAAAACCTTTAAAAAAAAAAAAAAAGGTTTGTTCTAGTGATAGTGACTTTTCAGAAGGCTCCTTCCACACAGGGAAATGAGGCTCCTTCACTTACTCTATATGTTCAAATGTACATTTCTGTTAGCAACTTCCCTTCCATACATTTTGATCCTATTAACCAGTCTAGCCATTGTAATTTTTCTGGGGTGGAGGGTGGGGGGCAGATGAATGCTGTATATATCACTACATTCAGTGAGCATCAGCAATTGGAGACAGAGACCTCTTAAGTTCTCCAGCTGAGAGAACAGCACAGCCACAGCTCACACCTTATCAGACACCAGACAACACAAAGAAGCAGAATCAGCAACCACATCTTTGGAAAAGCTTCAATTAAACATGAGACATAAATCTGCTGGAAGCAGCCCTTGCTCCATGCTGGTGCTCAGAGGGCTGCTTAGCACAGTGCATCCCTCGGGGCTTTGCTGCAGGGGCAGGAAACACAGAGTGCTCCCACTGCACTGGAGATGCTGTCCTACAACTTGGGTCTCCATACCAGCAAGATCAATTGCACTTGTAACCTCAGATTTCATTAGAGCTATATCTGTTTTCACAGCTATGGAAAAAATACTTCTTCCTTTTGGTGAATTTTGCAGACTGTGGGTCACAGCTGTTGGCAAAGCTCTCATTGATTCATGGCCAGAAAAGAAACCTCATCACATACTGTAGTTATTACAAGCTGTTTGCATTTTTAACTCATGCTAACAATCCAGTTGAATATGAATCCATATTTTTTATTATTATTTACTGATTTAAAAAAATGTAAGTATGTAAGTCAAGAAAACACATATTAATATGAAAGTGTCTGAATATCTCCTCTGGCAAAAAGTAAGAAAGAAAAAAAACTGCAGAGGAGAAGGGAGATTTTAACATGTAGTCACCTCCTGCACTGTAAAAAGTAAATAAGAAAGTGGATGACATCATTTATGACCTAAACCAGGGGCAAAATAATGAAATGCCTTTGCTGATAGGAAGGAGAACTGATATATACCTCAGATATCTGACTCTGTTAATTTAAAAGTTGCTACCTTCAGCTGAAAAAAAAGGTTAAATGCCCAGTGTCCACATTTTATTTCTGGTGCTCATAAATCAAACCCACACAAAAATGAGGTGATCAAAATGCACCAGATAGCTGGACAACTGAGATGGAGATGCTTAATAGTGTTGTGATGGGAAGTAAGGTTGTCAAAGATTGCAGTTCAGTAGTTTTAGATGAACTACAGACAGGGAGAAATCCACAAAACAATAAATTTTCATTTTCACGTTCTTCTGCAAAAGGCTTCAGCTTCTCATTTCATATATTTTAATTTCAAACAGACAAAAGCTAAGCTAAATATTCTGGTTTTGTTGAAAACCTGAATACTCCTGCTCCTGAAACTCCTACTAAAGTAAAGCATCTTGTAGTATGGATTGAGTTAAGGATAAATACCTTTCTTCTTCAGGAGTCATCTGTCTTGAAACAGTGTTTTCCTTTTTATCTGTCTGGAGGCAGAGATCTCTTAACCCAGCCAGAAGGTGCTACAAGTTGTAATTGCTGGAAGGCCTGAGCTCCTCCATATGTGGGGGCTTTAATGTTCAGTGCTCTGGTTTTATCACAGCCAACTGCTCAGCATGGAGAACAGAAGGCTCAGGGAGATCTTACCCAAGTGTAGAAAAAAACTGAGGTGGGGCTGGGGGAAAAAAGACAAAGCCAGAGACTTCTCAGTGCTGTGCACTGACAGGGCAAGAGGCAATGAATTCTGAAATACAGAAAATTCTGATAATTATCATAAAGAATTTCTTTTTTTCACTGTGCAGGTGATCAAACACTGCAAAATGCTTCCCAGAGAGACTGTGGAGTCTCTCTTAATGGAGATATTCAAAAGTCAACTGGATGAGCTATGGGCAATCTTCTCTCACTGACTTTCCTTGAGCAGGGGCTGGACCAGATGAGCTTAGAGATGTCCACCAGCCTTTACCACAGTTCTGTGAAATGGCTTCTTCTCTACCAGCAGTTTTTATGAAGTTCTGAAAGCAGCCTGACACACTGGAGTGCCATCCAGTGATCAGCTCAAATGAAACAAATAGTCATTGGGACATGTTTCTGAACAAAAGAAAAAAATATTTTTAACTTCTAAGCAATATCTGTTTGGTAAATTATTTATCTGTCAGCTTGAGAGATAAGATCAGACTATGCCTGTACTTCCCATATGTTTCTTTTGCTGCAGCAAAGAAACATTCAGCACCAAAGTTTCCTGAATATCCAAATCTGACTTTTAGATTACAATTTGAAACAGTTGGGATAAAAACATATGAATCTCAAACTTTTCTGCAGGGCACATAGACCATTTTCCTTCTGCCAGCACTATAAAGATAAATTAGCTTCACTGCAGAAGAACAGAAGACATTCTGAAGGTTTTCTAGACATTAGTTTAATTAGCTAATAAACAAATGGAATACACTTATTTCATTGAGATAGCAGAAATGCATTATCTCAAACAATAAACCCAGCATTTGCATGCAGCTCATGGCAGCAAAGAGACAGTGAGTAATACAAGAGAGATAAATTTAACAGGAGAGGAGGTGCTGAACAAGGAGAGGGGTGAGGGTACAAGCAGAGCTGGCAGAGCAGTGGGGACAATTGCTGTGATGATTAAGGACACAAGGACACAGAGGCAATTGCTCTCCACTCAAGCCACCTTTGTGCAGGCCTGGATGAAGCAGGCAGGAGACACTTCCACCCCAGGAGCCACACAGCTGTGTGATGTGCTGAGAGGCACAGCACAGTGCTCAGGCACTGTGCCCTCTGTGCCCTGCTGCAGCAGCTCTGTGCTGCTGGGACAGCCTGCACAGCTCAACCAGGCTCTGTCTGTCTGTCTGTCTGTCTGTCCCGTTGCTCACAGCTGGGCCCTGAGGAGCAAGTTCTCAGCAGCATCTCAGTTTCTCCCCAAGGTACTCATGAGTCTCTAACTAGTTCTGAAACTAGTTCTGAATATGTTCTGAAGTTCTGAATAGTTCTGAAGATGAGAAAGGGAAGTATATTGTAAAGTAAATGGGTCATATAAAATGGAAATAAGTGATAAAAATGATGCTAATAATCATCAAATAGTCTGGGCCTACCATTGGTTTATAAGGGGGCTGATGCACAAGGCAGAGAGGGACTGCAAGGCTGGGAGAGGTGGTGGGAGAGTGAAAGTACAAAAATGGAGAAAAACAAGATCCCCTTTTGGTACATCTCAAGATGGCTGGATTTGTTCAGTAGTTCATGAAGACACTACCTAAGGTTTTCAGGTGATTTGTGCCCTTAGGGAAACTTGAAGAATATAGATTGTTGTGAAATTAAATGCAAAATCAACTTTTATTCTGAAAGACAACAGAATGATGTGAGAAAGAATTTAAGGTCTGTCCAAAGCAACTAAATTTTAAAAAGTCACTGGAAACAAAATTGGTCTTATACAGTGTAGTGTACAAAACTCCTGGCATCTGACTATTCCTTCCATTAAAATAGACAAGAGATAGGAACCTTTGAAAACACTGGATGGAACTAGAGGATATATTTTATGAAAATGAGTCATTGCTTTCAAAATCAGGACTTTTTATTACTGCTGATAAATTGGCTTACTAGTATAAAGAATGACTAATCTGTAAGGGCTTGCCTTTGGATTTTGGTTCTTTTTTTTTGATTCCCAGTCTTGATTAGCCTCCTGTATTACAACAGCATCAATCAAGCTGACTACAATCAATTCAATATGAATTGTGAAATCTATTTCCACAATAATTACTGACTGTAGCTATTAAATTTATGAAATCCATATTCCTACCTGCTTGCTGACAAGACCTTCACCTCCCTTTCATTTTCTTCTTTTTAGTTCCACATACTTTCCCTGACCAAAAAAAAAAAAAAAAAAAAAAAAAAAAAAAATTTTACTTATTTTTCCCCCTTATGTTCACTGAGATAAAATAGTAAGAGGCACAGGTAATTGTATAGTAAAATACCTTATTTTGAAGGGAAACTAAACCAAACATTGTCCTTTATAAATGACAGTAAACATCATGTGATCCTGTGTGGACATAGAAATTAACTCAGGATTCCCACAAGAGCTCAAGGTAAAGAAGGATGGTATTTGTGTGACAAATTCAGCTCCTATGGTGTTTGGATACAGACCTCCTTACTTGCAATGCATTGGTTCATCCTGTGTGTCAGTGACTGTAGTTATTTATGTAAGCTTATTGTTATGTATCCTGGAACTTTTAATGGGATGTGGGGTAGTTTCAGTGAAGAATTCTTAAATAGTGTACAAATTTTCCATGTCTGTCCTCCACGCCCTGCATTCTAGCCTTCACCTTGGGAAAAAAGCCACTAAAACCAGCTCTGTTTACTGTAGTTTAGACAGTGATTTTAAACCATAGACTTGAGCCATTACTGCTGTGCTGTGGAGCATCCCCAGGAGCTGTTTATCTCTCCAATTCACAACTACTTTCCTTTCATCTTGCTCTGTGCAGGAGTAGTAACTTATTACTGGCCTCAAATTTTATCTCAGGCTACCTCAGCACCCAGCAGAAATGCAGGCTTAATCCCATCTGAATTGAAGGGGAGGTATAAAAGAATTGCCTTTTATTCCTATGCACTGGACACAGAACCAGATAATAAGTAGGACAGTCAAAGAGGAGGAACTAGTTCTTTGTTGGGCCACAGAGCACACACACAGCATGCCCACAGACAGAAGAGATTTGGGCTCTCAGATGACAATGTATAAATGAGATCACCATGCAAATTTAAAGGATTATTTAAGACTCTCTATGAGAACAAGTATTCCATTTCCAAGGCTCACACGTGCACTCCTGGAGCTGCAGCAGTGCCATGTGTCACCTGGACACTGCCACTGCCACCAAGCAGGAGTGGTTCTGTTTGCACATGTGGCTGTGTGAGGCTGACCAACAACTGCAGAGCTGGCATCAAAGTGAAATGCAAAAACAGCACAAGCAGAAATAATGTATGACCCTAGAGCACCCCAGACCTGAACACAAATGGGAGTTATCTGGATAGAGGAAGACTGACAGCTCTTTGAATCCAAGCACTAAATAAATACATACATTTGTGGTGCTCCTAGAAAGGCTCTGTTTCCAGAAATCAATGCAAAGATTTGTTCAGCACAGTGTGCAGCGTTTTTCTCTCCTTCTCAGACAGCCTAATTTTACCTAGAAACTTGCTGCCTGCATTTTATCTCCTCTTCATTTCTTCTGCAGATGATAAGGCATTGTCCAAAACCGACTTAATAACAGCAATAAGAGAGATGGATTGTCACTTTAGGTTACTCAGGCAGTGGTTAAAGTTAATAAAGGTTCAGACTGCTTCTTTATGCTACAAATGCTGTGCTACAGATTAGCCTGCTGGGGAGCACAATTGGAGGTGCTGGTTCCCCAATCACTCCTCAGACACCAGGATAGTGGCTAGAGCATTCATTTTCTCATGAAGACATCTGACATTTGCTTCTCTCCAAACTTCTCTATCTCTGCTGGAAAGCTGCAAGCGCAACCTCTGCACAGTTAATTTTCTTCTCTCACACACCATGACAAGAAATGCCATTAGTGTGGGAATGATGTATGAGGTGTAGGTTCCTGCAACCCTCCCTTTTTGTTCTCGGGTTGACCATGAGCTGTTCCTGCTCTCCTTCCCTCCCACAGTCCATCATGGATCTAAAGCTCTGACCCTCACTCTCTGAATGCACTTCTCCTGCAAGCAACTGCTTCCCAACAGGGCTTGCAGAATTAGGCACAAGGCAGCAGCATATGAAAAATGATGCTTTTTTTGTAGACTGTGCAGAGCTGGAGGTCAAGCACACTATTAATAATTCTCTGACTTTTTAAAAGCTGTATTTCCTCCATTTGTTGGCAACATGATTTGAAAGGTCTGTACGAGCCACTTAAAACAGCAGCTGAACAGAGGCATTTCAGCATTGTCCAATATTGATTTTTGCTTCTAACTTGCCTCTTTGCTAAGACTGGTTTCAATATCCTGTGAAGTTTAAGTGAAGACATTTCCCATCTCAATAGCTGTGCATTGTAATTTGATCCCATAGACAAGCCCAGAGTATTTTCCTTAGCAGCATGGCTTGGCTCAAAGAGCAAGACTAACACAAAATCTCCACCTTGGACCACTGCTGCCCACACTGAAGAAAGGCTGAGTGGGGAATGACTGGAGATGGGCAGGACTGGGGATCACAATCATCAGGCTGCTCACTGAGCTCAGCTGTACAAAAAAACCCCTCACAATATAGGGCTGTTACAACAGAGTATTTCTACCTCCAGGGAAGAAGTATTTCTGCCCAAGTACAGAAATACAACAGAGTATTTCTGCCCCAGGGAACAAGAAACTTCAGTAAATTCAAAACACTGGTTAGTATGCTCCCACATAGCAGAAGTTTAAAGGAAAAATATATTCAGGAAAATTTGGCAAATTCTTAACCAAAATTAAGAAAACAAAATACCATATGTGAAATGTGAAAACGTGAAATAAAAATAATAATTGTAAACATGGATTTAGCTAACCACAACAGTGACCTAAAATTTAAGAAATTTCCTCACTGGGGAAATTAGAACATATAAACAATAATTTTCATTTATTTTGGGGGCGTAAGCAAGTGAGATCCCCATAGAAGAAAAAAAAGGTCATGAGGAAGTGCTCTATATTTATACTAGAAAGAAGAAAAAAGACAAAGAACAGGTTTTCTGCTTGGCGGGGAGTGAGGACACAATTGAAAATGACGTTGAGAAGGCTGAAGTGCTTCAACCTTTCTTTACCTCATTAAAAAAATCTAAAAGTATTCAGACTATCCACAGACTTGACCTCAGGCTGGTAGAGAGCAGAAGAAGAGGCTGCATAGATACATAATGTATCTGCAAGTCATGTGAGCCTTATAAGATTCACACCAGAGCACTCAGAGAATCGAGCAGCAGTTTCACAGCCATGAGTAATCTTTGAGGGCTGATGGAGGGTGAATGTTCCAGAAGACTGGAAAATTACCTCTTCCATCCATGGTTACCATTCCTGTAAGGAGGGTAAAAGAAAGGTAAGGCTATGATCTATTGATTCCTTCTTTAGGAAGCCACAGTAGCAAACAACTACCTGGTATTGCCCCTATAGGCAGAGCATGAAGTTTTGAGAACACAGGATCAGTCTGGATCAAATCAAAGGTCCATCTGTCACAAAATAGGCTCAGATAGCAGCCTGCAGCAGTTACAGCTTTATCTAAAACCATGGGAAGGGCAAGCATACACCAGCACATTCTCTCAGCTCTTAGCAATCAGAAGCTTAGGGACTTACAGAGCTGGACTTGGCATCCTTCTGTTAATAGCCCTCCATGACCTTTAATAGCCCTCACCAATTACTAATGAAGAGATCTCTAAAGTGCTGTCTTTATTACATGAAATCAGAATGCATAGAAACTGAACAGTCACATACTTTCCACTGCTCTGCCTTTCAGTGAATATATTTTTGTTCCCAGCCTGGATATATTGTTATCACATATGCATTCATTTCATGAACAGCTAATCCTTGAGAATAGCAATACCAAAATGTCAGGATAGCTACTTGATATTATTTACATTCAAGCAGTTACTCTGGCTAGTTTGTCAGAAGCTGCTTCATGTTAGAGTTCAACCAAATTTATTTTAAGCTATAAAGAGACAAGACAATCCTATGTAGATGGGTACACTACAGTTTAATAGTGATTACAGAACTTTATTTACATTTCTAGCTGATCAACATCTTTTAGATCCTTCTAATGGGAAGAATTGATTTTTTTTCTTCTGCAAAAGGGACTTAATCAATTTTGCTTCTGGAAATGTTTTATTCAACAACAGCTAAATTTCCCTGCATACACATCTGTCAAAACAGAAACAATCATTGGAAAAGAGAAGCTTTTTATGCTGATGTAAAGATACATGTTTTATTCTTTCAACAGAAGCCTATTGATTTTTTTTATGCCTTAAAAAAATCAAATACAAATCCCTTAAATGTGCAAAACCTTACCCAAATACCTCCAAATATTAGCAAATTTAGTTTGAGTTTTTGAGATTTTTTAAAAAATTATTTTGCATTTTAAATTAAATGTAAATGTCATCCTCCAGGAAAAAAAAAAAAACAAAACAAAAAAACAAACAAACAAACAAACAAAAAAAAAACAACCAAAAACAAAAACAAAACAAAACAAAAACACAAAAAAAAAAAAAAACAACGATCCATTTCAGATTAATTTATTCTCGTGGTTCTGTACTAATTTAGCCTTTTCTGCAGTGCTGGACTGGGACTTAAGAAGCCTTGGTTCTCCAGCTCTCCAGGTGGCTCTCTTTGGTATCTGTGTGCAGGAGACTTTTTGAGAACATTATGTTTCATGCTGCTCAGCATCTCATTTCTTGATGCAGACAGAAGAACTCTCAGTGGTCTGTGGGTTCCACACTGGGTGCAGGTGAACAAAACCACACTTGTTAGGCTGTAATGCCCCCATTCAAAACAATGGCCAAATGCCATGAGGTGCAGCTCAGTACCTTTTGCCATATGTAACAGTGGGCCAATCTATACATAAATAAGCAGAGAACTCTTTACAAGTTTTTAATACAAGTCTGCAGAAACATTTTAACAATGATTTTTAATTGAAAATCTAAATAAAACATGCATTATTCATCTCAGCTTCTACCATGGCTACTGCATTTACATTTACACAAACAAATATTAAGGAGATTAATTTCAAATAAGAAGTTCTTGTCTTGTTTGGTTTTATGCAGATTTATAATACCCACAATTTAATTTAAACTGATAAGAAAATCAGAGAAGTCTCACCTCCTTGCAGCCTATAGGACTCTTGACCTTGCCATGATTCATAAACACAGGGGAAAAAAACCCTGTGAATATAGTACATGACACTGAATCCTTCAAAATTTAAAATGGTAAGAAGAAATCTGTAAAAAGAGTAAAAATGAATTTGTGTGTTTGCTTTCAGTTAGAAAGCCTCCCAGTTCCTTAAGCTGATGGATTGTCATATCTATAAATACATCTACTCTCTCTTAACCTCTTGCACACCACAGTCTGCATTTGGCATCAGTGCAGTCACTGCAGCCAATGTGGCCACTTCTGGGACACCTTTATCACTCCTGTAGCAGTAACAGCCTGAAACCTGAGTGGCAAACTGGGGCCCTGTTGTACCCTGCTCTGGGGTAGCAGGTAAAATGAGTAGACAGTCCCTGCTCCAGCCGGGATCCACACCCTCCACAGCACTCCCACCCACGTGGGGATTCACAGGACAGTGGCAGGGAAAGGTCTGATTCTGTCACACCAGAATGAAAAGTGACCTGTGTGGCACACCTTTGAATTGCATTTGGGAGGGAGTACAGGTTGTCAAAGGTGCTTAAGTGCTTAACTGACATACATGATCTGAGAGAAACAAAAAAGCCAGGAGAAAAGTGTGTCTCCCTGGAGGTCCTGCTTAGCTGCTGGCACCAGTCACTGCTGGCCCCACCCTCTGATTGCTGCCCACTCTGACCCAGCTCTTCTGGAGGGAGAGGTGAAGCTGACACTGAGGGGGCAATGCCCAGCCCACAGACCTCCAGGAACACAGCTCCTGCATCTCCCTGCATCACCTCCAGCACCTTCTGGGAGCCACGTGCCCATCCATCATCACCATGGCTGCTGCTGGGCCCAGCACTCTCTGCCCTCCTGCCCTGGCCATGGCCAAGCTGGGCCAAGGTGAGGATGTGATACAGAAGTGGTCATGCATGTGGTGATGGCAGCAGGGGCTCAACACCCACCTCCTGACACAGCACCTCCCCAGCTGCCTGCTCGCCCAGCCGTGGCTGCTCCCACCCGCTTCTTCTCTTTTTTGATCTGGTTGTGTGGAGTTGGGTGGGACACGAGTGCAGCAGGCTTTGAAACTGCATTGCTTGGCACTTCTGTCTGGAAAGGACAAGCAGCAGGGACATGATGGAGGGGTGAGCTGGGGATGGGTTTGGTGTGCTGGCACAGCTCAATCTGGCACTGCCTCTGCCAGGTGGCCCTGCTGCCTACGTGGGCTCCACGCCGCTGAGGAGTGGGGACTGCACCCATGGCACAGAGAGAAGAGCCAATCACTGGAATCAGCAAAGAGGAAAGAGACCCACAATGACAGTGCTCAGCTTCACAGACTTTTATTTTTGACTCTGAACAGAACGCGGCTGCGACTGTAATAAGGCATCAAATGCACTACTGAACAGCTCATGATGGACTGTGATGTTTCACCCCCTTGTGAGTCAGAGTCTTACAAAATTAAACCAGTTGATTTCTTAGTCAGTAAACTCTATACTCATTGCAGACAGATTTTTAAAAGAATTACAAAGACTAAAAAACTGTAAACACATAAAAACCCAGCAACAAGCCAGTGTAGCTTCCTAGGAAAGTCTTGGGCATTTCTGCCAGGGGCCAGCTTCAGGCTGGCAGGAGCAGGCGAGGCCGGCGGGAGACACGCTGGGCCCTGCGGGCCAGGACGCTGCAGGGACAGGGACAGCCTCTGCTCTGATGAGCATCCCCAGCACATGCCAAGCAGCTCCCAATGCCCAGCCTCAGCCACAGCGTCTGACTGAGAAAAGGGAGCTGAGAACACGGTGAGCAGGGAGCTCTTTGAGCAGAGGGAGCTCTTTGAGCAGAGGGATCCGGACAGTGGCAGCTGTCGCATCCTTCTCGCAGTCCAGGGAAGCACAGACACCTCCAGTGGGAAGGCAGAGGCCCGGGCTGGGCCCAGCCAGCAGACGTGTCATGAGGTAGAAACTGGGAAAGTGTCATATTTGGCAGCTGGGGCTGGTCAGAAATAAACTGACTAAGGGCACAAATCCTGTTCTGTTTCCAGGGTACTCTGAAATCCATATTCAGAATCTGGACGTTTAGAGGGCACCTAAAACCCACTCAGTATATGCCAAAATTTAGTTCCCCAAAAAAGGAGAAAGCTCTCCAATGAATCAAGTGACAACTTTAGCCCAGGCAGTGAAAAAACCACCAACAATTGTTCTCCCATTTGTACCTTTAAAGCATTTAAATTTCAAGCAGGGGAAGTCAAATTGCGAGGGTGCATGAGGGGGTAATAAACATCCCTTGGCCTCGCCCTTTGGTACCATCTCATGTGGGATGAAGGCTGTGAAGGCCTGTCCACTGGCCAGTGGGCTCATACATTCATTTCCACCATCAGCCACCAGACCTCAAGTGCTTTGGTTTCTGTCTGTGTTTGGTTTCACAGCACGAGAACCTGAGAGCTCAGAGGTTTTATATTGCACTGCTAACTCACATCATGCTGCAATTTCTAAAGTGATCAGAGAAATGTCCCAAGCGTTTTTATCTGCAAAATTCCTGTGCTCTGAAGGCCTTCCTTTGCCTCTTTGATAGCACACACTTACACCAAAATAAAGAAACTCTGTTAGTCCTCTTATTTAAATTTTATTACTCCTCACACTTCTGCAGTGTACATTTAGATTATTAGGTTGACTAATGTTTCCTTAAAATGCTAAGGGAAAATTTCAGGGTTCATTAAAGTATTGCAGGTTCATGATCTGTGACAGGCATTTTACAAAGTGTCAGAAAACTTCTCACTTGACAATAACACACTGACAGTCAGGGAAGCGTTCCTTTTTCTAGTGCTAATAATCAGCATTAGGCATGTCATGGTTCCTGCAAGAAATCTGTGATCCGCACAGCTTAAGCTGACATCTCTCTGCAATAATGGAATGTACTGCAATTTCATGCATATGTATAATTAAAAAATAAAAATAATAGCTCTCAAAACCACCAGCCTCACTTTTAGAGCTTCTGTTACATAGGTGAGAACACAGGGCCCAGGCAGGCAAAAGGGTTTTCATCCCCTGAGATATCCATCCCCCACCCCACACCACCTTGCTGACCCCAGCTCAGCAACATCTGCCCTCTTGTTTGGCATGGCTTTCCCTGGGAAGCCCCTTCCCACCTCAGGGCAGGATGAGAAGAAGCACTGTTCCCACCTCCCCACCCTGAGAAAAGTGTCAAACTCTGCAGGCTGTGTTCCCATACCTCACCCACTGGCCAAGGCCAGCAAAAGAGGAACCTTCCTGCTCTGCATCCAGATTCTCAGGTTAGTTCCTTCCTCACTTTTACTGATCACAACAGGCTGAGGTAGCTTCCAGATATAAGACATTTCATGTATTTATCCTAGAGATTCAATTAGGAATCTCTGATGACACAGCCAGAAGGATGTAAGCTCTTCAAAGACAACTGTGGAGATGCTGGTCATTGCTGAGTTACTGCCTGTGCATCTTGACATAAACTGGGAGAATCATTTACTGGGCAGCAGCACCCCCTAATAAGGCAGCTCATCTAATAATGCAGTAGCACTGACCTGAAGCTGCAGCTGGAGCAGAGAACATGTGAAGCAGGATCTCTTTTGCAGGGCCAGCGTTAGAGCCCAGGTACCACACTAATCCAGAGCTGGGCAGCTCCTTGGGCCCTTGTCACAGGCACCCGTGCCAGCACCTGCAGCCAGCAAGCACAAGGGACTGAACTAGTTGAGTCAGACTTGTCTCCTGACAAGAACAGCCAGAGAAGCAGAATAAAGAACCAAGTGGCAAAATAGCGTTCAGTCTCTCTGTGAGGAACCCACGTTTCCACCATCCACTTGTTATTCTGGACTATTCTGGCTGCCACGTATTATTGGGTAAAGGGTGTATAAAGGAAATCTCCTCCCACTTTCCCAAGAGAACTCTTCTCCTGTGTGCCACAGTGGGAAAAAAAGTATTTTAAAAATAATGCATATTCCTGATATTTTAGAGTTAACTCACAACTGAGAAGGCTGCCATAGTGAAGCATGTTTCTTCTGAGACTGCAGAGACTGCACAGACAGAGCTCTTCACCTATGTTTGGCTTTGCCAGGGACACATACACATATAATAGACATACATATTAACAGGACATATATGTATATATATGTATTAACCATTGCTCAGTAAGAACTGACAGTGGTGCACTGAACAATTTTTGTTGGTTTTCCCAGCACTGCAAGAACACATCAATGTTCCCCAGAAACTGGCTGGTAATAAAAAGCAAATAGCATCAGTGGTACAGGTTTTTGGCTACAGTGCCACAGAACTGAGATTAATAGCAACATGTACCCTTGATCATCCCCTGTGTTGTGAGTCTCTTGTCAGCCAGTAAACTGCCTGATACTTAACCTCTGTATTTCCTGATGATTTATTCTTTATAAATAAATTGGGTTTTATTGAACGAGTCTCAGAGAGCTCCTTCCTGACCTTTCCTTGCTGGTTATGAGAAGGTTGACAGCCTAGTGACATAAAACTGAAGTTTCAAAAAGGACTAATAAGATGCAGACAGCCCTAGTATAAGCAAAGCCCTGAAGCTGAGCTTGAATTTCTTCTGGCATGTGTACTGAAGAAGTGTCCAGTCTCAGCATCCCCATGCTTTTTCAGTCTTTGGGTCTTTTGAGACTCTAAACAAGAGGCCTGTTAATTCATGTTATGGCAATTTTCATACAAAGACATCTGTCCACCAGGAACTAAACTTCTTTTATGCGAGTCACTATAGCTATCAGGAGTTAATGACTATCAATCATTGCTAATCTGAACTGAAATGGAGCCACTGACCTCAAGCTGAAAGAGCCTTTTGTCTCCTACCAGCACCACGAGCCATATGGTTTCCTGCCCTTTGCCTCTTATTTTATATTTTAAATAATCATCACTGATTGTACAATTGTTTGAAAATATGGGAGGTTTGTGGCCAGTCATGACCAAGTGGTGTTCCTTCTTCCCATAGCTGTCACTTAATTGAAGAGAAGGGATCTGCTTAAAATTAAGGAATAAAAAAGCATACCTTAATGAAATATTAGCCCTGCTATTTGATTATTGGTCCTGCTTCTTAATATTCTGTCAAGAAGACTGCTAATAATCCTGCAGGCTTCAAAAATTAACAGCTTCCAAAGTGTCAAGGTCATTCTTGTTCTATATGAGAGTAATAAGAAAATTATATAGGCAAGACACCAATGGAATGTTTTATATTAGGATAAACGAGTATCTGAGGAACCTACTTATCACAAATCTCCTTTTATTCAGTGGTTTTCATTATTTTATATCATTTGCATTTCATCTGGCACAGTTCCCCTTTACAACAAGTACTCATATATTGCAAACATTTGATTATAGAGCTTAAGATAACACCATTCTTGTCAGACAAATAAACTGCATCACCAGCTATCTTTAGCTGCATCTGCTTTCTTTAATGAAACATATTTTTCTGTAGAAATGCTGCCTTAAAAATCATGACCACACTAATTATCTATGGCAAGCACATCTTCCTCAACTAACGACAGCTCGAGCATATTATCATTTGCTCCAGACTTCATTCTAAAATTGAAAGATCCATACAGCTTTGCAGACTCCTTGGAGGATGCAAACCTGCTCCTCCGGTACAGCTCCCCTTTCCACATGGACATCATCAGCAGGCTGGAGAGCACCACGCCCCCCAGGGTTAAGAGGCACAGCCCAGCGATAACACAGCGGTCCAAGTGAGCACCGATCCTGGCGCTCTCGTTCTCCAGCCTCTCCATCTCCCGGGCAGCCACGGTGTTGGGATCCACAGTCACATCTCTGGGTACCACATAGGAAATTATCACCAGTAAAATGCCACTAACCAGAAACAAAATGGCACTAACGAATCCATAGTCAACAGATTTCCCAGCTGCTGCCTCCGAGGCAGCATCGTCCTCCTCGGAGACCAAGGAAGGAGAGTCGTGCACCCATTCAGGTGGCGGCTCCCTGCAGGAATGCTGCTGCAGAGGGGCATCCCGGCCACCTGTAGGAGTGGGGGGACTTCTTGCATGCTCCAGGTTTACATTTTCATCCACGTAGGTGAACGATGTCTCGAGTTCCTGGGCACAGCAGCAGGCTTTCTTCTTCCCTCCATCCTCATCCCTGGGCAAGAGCTCGGCTGGGTGGCAGAGCTGGGAGGTGCTGGAGGGGGCAGGGTGCTCCTGGGGCGAGGTGCCCAGGGAGGAGGGCTGGGGTGCCAGGGGGGGCTCAGCCACAGGGCTCCTCTGCAAGGGCTTGCAGTGCCGCTCACAGTGCAGGGCTGCCACGGCAGCGGCTGCTCTGGGGTCCACCTCACCCCCCTCACACTGCTGCTGCTCGTAGGGGTGGGAGGGCAGGCTCCAGCCAGTAGCGGTGCCCAGGGGCACCTGTCTGCTCTCCTCGGCCAGGTAGAGAAGCTCCATGCAAGCCATTGACCTCGTCCTCACGAGCCTCACCTCCTGGGCTACGGCATCCTCCAGCAAATGCTGCTCCTGACCTGCAGAAGCGGCTTCACAGTACCGGCGCTGCTGTATCCCAGAAATCTTCTTCACCACTTTTTCACCAACGTTTTGTTAGGGACATGGCTTGTGTCAGCTGTTAAATGATTAAACAAATCCTCTCTGACATTCATTTCTTTTCAGTCTGCAAATGAAATAGCAGAGGGGGAAAAAAAAAACAACAACAAAACCGAACGCGACAATCTCACGATGATACATTAATAAACCAAAGGGAAGATAACGCAAATGTAATACATCAGCCCTCCTCTCAACTGTTTGAGGGGAGACGGCAAACACGATTGTTTTAACCACGCATTTAAAACTGCAATCCTCTTGCAGATCCAAAATCTATTAGGGAATCTAATCAACCTTTGACACCGCTATCCAATTAAGGCAAGTAAGTATGCACAGAGCATGGGATAACCAGAAAAACTGTGTAAAATGTCAGAGAAAAGATATGTCTGTTCTTTTAGAAGCATATAACTCCCATCCCCCCTTCCAAATAAAGAATTTTACACTCAGATTCACAGACTAATTAGAAAGAAACACGCAAATCCCATGTAGCTCAATAATCCAGGATCTGTATTCTCCGGTGGAAATCTGATAATCCTATGGGAGAAGCAGTGCTTTCCTATATAAGATCTACCATTCATCTAAGAGCTTTTGGAATGAAATTATGCCTCAAAGACTGATGACTCAAAGACGGATATTACTTCTCATCTGCAATTAATTCGTTATTACCCCTTTCGCCTGGGCCCCATCCCCCTCGATGCCGCCCGGTGTCACGGGGCGAAGCCTGCAGCCCGACAAATGTGTTGCATGCGTAGGAAACACATGTGCGTCTATGGCACATACGTGATCGCTCACAGCCGCTGCTCACTCACGCTCTTCTCGGGACCTCAGCGAGAACCGGCCGCGCTGGGAAAAGCGATTCCCGCCGTTGCCGGGAGTAGCGGGATCCACCCGCCAGCGAGTGACCCGAGCGGTACCGAGGTGAGCGGCGCGCAGACACGCACAGGCACACGCGCATCCCCGGCAGGCAGAGCCCGCCGCCTCCTCCCGCTGCTGCTGCTCCTCCCGCTGCTCCTCCTCCTGCCCGCGGGGCTCTCACCTGCCCGGCGCGGCGCCGGCCCCCGCCCGCACACACGGACACACGGACACACGGACACGCTCACCTTCCTCCCGCCCGCCTCCGCCACCGGCCGCGCCCCNTGCAGGGACCGGACTGACCCTCCGAGTGCCCGATCCTGGCACCGGGCCGGAGGGCAGCGGCCGTGCCGCTCTGTGCGTGCCTCTAGCGCTGTCATCGCCCGGAGTTGTTCTCCGGAGTCTTGGGAGCTCACGACTTACTCCAGGGAAAGATCAAATCAGATTCTCAAATGATCCCAGAACTGCTGGAGCTGAGACGTCAAGGGACGTACTCTCTGTGCAAGATTTACTGGAAAATCTCAGGAGCTCACCCGTGTTGGCAGATTGTCCACCCACTTCCTCTGGCCGGCATAAATGACTATTAAAAAAAAGACTGTTGCCAAAAAATACATAATAAATGAATGACCATTTCATTTTCAGTATGAACCTTCACTGAGTTTTCTTGCCAGTGTTTTTCCTTTGCCAGTGTTAGTGATAAACTAGAATATGAAAATAAAGTATGGAGTAGACTGAACTGAAGGTTTATCAGAGCTGAATACTGTGCTGTTGTGGAAAGACCAGGCTCTGGGGAGACAAAAAGCAAGGATGGGCAGAGGGACCTTTGTCATGGAGCTGATATAAGGTGCACACAGGAATTAGAAGTGAGCAGCACCTGTCTGCATGGCTGTTGGACAGGAAAGCAGAGGCTCAAGATGAAAAGTGAGCTAGGGAGGACCAGAAGAGACAAACACAGACTGTGTGAAAGAGTTGGCCTAACATCAGAGAACAAGGTGATTCTCTGCAAGGACTCTTTGCCAGTTCTGAAGCAATGAATTAGGCAATCAAATCAGTTTTGAAGGCATATCCTGCTGAGACCCAAAACACCCAGCACAGAAGATTAAAATCTTAGTGGGAATAACTCCCATGAATGTCAAAATTACTTGCCAGGACATGGCAACAGTAGGGCACTCGCAGTGCCCATCACACAGATTGCTTGGTGCTCTGGGGTGCTTTGGATATCATTTCAAAGCAGCTCCAGGCAGTGTTTCCATTAGCAAAGTACAGTTTCAATGCATTGAATGGTGTATTATTCACTCTTTGAAGAAAAATTCTAAGGAGAAAATTATGGAGTTGGGAAAATGGTGCAGGCTGTCCTTGGAGCTTTTTAATAACAGTGCCCTCCTTGAGATAAATATAAAGGAGCAAATAAAACCTAATCAAAGAAACAAAAAAGGCTATCTGTAAATTGTACAAATAGTTTCAAGTAAAAGTAAAGACAGAAACAAACTCTTTAAGTCTGTTGTACGTTTCCATTTGGGAATTAACAGGTTAGGAACATACAGATGCTGGGCACTGACCCCGCAAGCTGCACCTGCCCCATCCGATAGATGAATCTTAATTAAATGACTGACAGGAAAAAATATGGTGCTCAGGTCTGGCAGTGCAGCCTGGAAGAATGTGAACACCTTTCCTGGACCCCGGCACAGCCTACCAAGTCCTTGGGTGGGCATTGTCCTTCTGACAGCTGTACAAAGGCAGGAAATTGTCTGCACACAACAAATGGCCATGTTGTGATTCCTTCAAAACCCAGGAGCTACAGCACGTACTCGAGCACTTACTAGAGCCTTAGTTACTTGTTATTTAACCACACAAACATCTTGCTGCTCTGCCACCCACTCTCCTCCCCATTTTGTGCCAGCATGTGTTGGGCAAGTGCATTAATTTGTTGCTGATAATTGCAGTCCCACAGCTATGGAGCAAACAGAGGGGACCACAGCTCTGTCAAGCCAAGTGTTGTCTATTCTTACGTGCCTTCCCATGTGGTGCCGTGTCTCCTTTGCCTAGCACAGTTCACTCACTCTTAGAGCAAAATCACTGTCTAGTCACAATTCATATTACTGACACTTCATTTTCTTAACTTTGGATGCAAGGAGTTAACAGCATTTTCTTGTAGCAAATGTGATTGTTGCCAATGCTCTGAGGTGTGGAGGTGGTGAAATGAATGCATAGCAACGTGTACTCTGCAAACACAAGTACAGCTGGGGAAAAGATTAATCCAGTAAGGGCGGGAGTAAGAATATTTGTCACAGGAAAAAAAGTGGCTATGTAGAGCTAAAAACCAGAGTGATGGACACACAATGGGATAGGAATAAAAGACTGGAGTAGACTGTCAGGGTGGATGAGCCCTGTTCTCTCTGCTGCAGCCTACCACATAATACAGCCCTTTCAGACACTGAGCAGGGCTATGGTAGCAATACAGTGATAATATGAAATCTGACAGTCAGCTGATAAAGGTGTCTCAGTTGAGGTACATGCAATTAAATTTAAACCATGCTCGGGAGCATCTTGTAAGCTCTCTTCAAGCCCAACTATAAATGAGTATGTAAAATAGATGTATATGTTTTTTTCTCATTCTCAGTAGCCTATGGTCACCATAAAACTGGAAGGAGGCTTGTGAGGAACTAAAAGTTGTTTCACACTTTCTGTTTGAAGCCTCACTGAGGGCCTGACCAGACCTGAAGGTTTCAGAGGAACCAGGCAAAACTGGAAGAAGTTTTCTGAAGGGTGCATCCCATCGTGATCTGGTAGAGGATGGGTTTTGAGATATTCTACCTGCCATCACCAATGCAGGGAGTTTTCCATGTTACATGAGATCCTCAGTGAAGCATTCCCCCAAACATTTTTATTCTTTTTTTCTCTGCTCTGTCTTATAACATGTATACAGAGTTCTTCAATGATCTTGTTTTCACAGAATCTTCAGTTCACTGCCTTGCACAGTCACAGGACCCCGGGATTTCAGTGGTCCTTGTGCAAGTGTTGCAAGACTGCAGAGCTTCTAAAATAAAGGTGCACTCCAGCCAGTGTGGCTCAGAGAATAATACATTCAGAGAAGTCTAGAGAGAATATTGCATAAACTTCCCATTTCCACTTGAAAAGATCATACTGTTGAGTAAAGTAAATTGTCTAGGGAGCCAATAACATGGGGCTGCAGAAAAATTTAAAAACCTTTTAGAGAAATACATGGACCTTTGTACTGGTCTGTGAAAAAATAACAAAGGGAGGAGCTGTTTGGGCTCTGTCCAAACAGGGGGAATGGGAATAGATGGGAATGAAGAGGCAAAGGTAAGTTTATATATAAATTGCAGAAGAAAAAAGTGATACAATTCTTTTTTGGCTTAGGGAATATAAGTATTCTGAGGCTAGCAAGCAAATATTTGGACAACTCACTATAAAAATACAAATTCACCATTTCTGTGTGTTTAAAACACATTACTGTCACAGATCAATGAATGTCACAGATTAATAAAGCAAAAGTAGACAGGAAAGCAATTTAATTCTGCTTTGGTTGGTTCACTAATGCACATCCATTGTGCATTAATAAAAGACACAATAAGTAAATAATTTTACAGGGATACAAGAACTATAGATGTGTAATATGATGTTCCAGAATTGCCACAAGTAGATTAAATCCTTGATAAAGCCCTCTGCTTCTCATGTCTGAACACGTGAAATCATGGTTTGGGTAAATTCATCCTGAGGATGAACAAATGAAGTCAGTCTTGGTCTTTGAGCAAAGGGTCATCTGGAGGAGCAAAGAGCCTGTTGACCACTGGGAAGACACAGCAGTTGTAGCCCCACTCAGGAGCCAGTGAAGGACAGGTAGGGATTCATGAGCTCTCAGGCTGAGGTCTGCTCCCTGGCACAGCACCCGTGGAGCCTTCACTCTCCAGGAGGGAAAGGGCTGGGTCTGCATGTACCAGGGCTGCTGTTTCCCACTGCCATGCCCACACCAGTGCCTCCAGCTGGAGACCTGACCAACTCCACTAGCACAGGTTTTGCTGTTGATCCTGAGCAGCCTCCCTGCTTTGCCCCTTCAGGAGCTCATACTCAGCCGCTTTCCCCTGTGTCAACAGGCCTGTCCTTGACTGTGCCTTGATTGTTCTGGTGTCCTGCTGACTCTCACAGCTCTGTCTCAGCAGTCTGGGCTCAGGGACATGGTTGAGCTGGCCCTGCTGTGCCCAGAGCAGACTGACTGCTGAGTGCCAAAGCTTTGGGCACTGGGGTGCAGGAGACACCTTCTGCCTCCCTGTGTGCCCCCACAACGCTGAGCACTGAGCTGTGGGATCTGAAAGAGCCTTGACAGAGCTCACACAGCTCCTCCCTGCTGTGGGCTTAGGATTGCCACATGTCCCCAGAGGTTTCTGCCCACTGATGGGGAAATACCAGCACTGTGCTGTCACCATGCTGTGAGAGCCAAAGTTACCATTTATTTCCCACCGTGGTCATACCTGAGACATAAAGGGCATGTTTCTCCCTGGGTCAGCCCACAAATTGAAGACTACAGCCCTGAACCCTCTGTGGCTGCTGCGTGCCAGGTGTCATGCACATGACTGACTCCTGTCATTGCCTTTTTCAGGTGTTTTCCTGGATGGTTGTTCTCTTCACTTTCCTGCACACTTGCATGGAAAGACAGAATCACCTCCAGTAATCACACATTAGATCTGGGAGATGTAGTCCACCTGTTATTCTGTACAGAAAGATCTAAAAATACTAATTATAGAATGAAGGAATTTAAAGGGAAATTGAGATAATAGACTACCCTGGAGGGCAGCCCAGGTGAAAATCAGAGGCCGCTTAGGAGAGAAATAAAGAAATCACCAAGGAGATTTTAAGCAAGGGATTTAAAAGATAGAGAATAGTGCAGCAATAAAAGGGGACTGCAGCATAACATGAGGAAATAATAGCTTGACCCATAAAGGTGGGGGGGAGCAGTTATACTGAATCTGGAAACAAAAATTACTCTTATCTGTTGCAGTACACATAAAACTATGGGTGAGAGAAGAAAGTGAAGGCTGCAGTTTCTGACAAGGCAAGGACACACAGTCTTCAGTAATATTTATATTGCTGGTGACAGAATGAGGTTTTATAGAAATTATCAGGAATAGTATACAGGGATTCTATATTATCAGCATGCGTTAAAGAGTTTCTTCAACAGAAACATCAAAGATGTGTTCACATTAGAGAGGTAATGCTGATAATTTATGGAATTTACCTGTATTAAAAAGAATAAACATAAAAAATAGTAAAACCTTCTCTTGGTAGTGCTTTATGTCTACATACTCTAAAGTACATTAAAAAGCTGAACTCAGTATTCCCATTTTAAAGGCAAAGAAGCTGAAACGTGGGAAACTTGTGTAATTTGTTACAATCCAGGCAACACAGAACAAAAATCAAGGCACCAAAATTAAGATGAAAGAATTGGGCCTTGAGCCTTGTTCCTCATTTCACCTGTTTTAGCCAACAGCAAAGGGCAAGCAGTGACTTAGGAGGGAACTCAGTTCTTTTCTTCATACCTAAGGGGACAACTATTTTAAGCTCATGAATCATAGCATCAGAGATGTGCCAGGAAGGTGTATCACTGGGGTTTTGAAGCAGAGCTAGGGTCCATGCAGATTGCTGGTGCTGACATTTGTATCTAAATTAGCAGCCACAGCAGCCTGTATTTGAGAGAATTCAAGGCAGAGCTCTCCTCCTTCTCTTCCACAGTCCCTTGAGCTGACTATCATGCTGAATTTATGTGTGGAGGAAAGCCTTGCCCATGTGTCTAGTCCTGGCTCCATCACAATCACTGTAGCATTTTTGCAATCAGCCTTTAACAGGCCAGGGTTTCTTATTGTCCTTCCTCATCTAGTAATATTGAAGTCCCTTCTAGAACAGGGTCTGCAAGGAGTTGTTAAAAACCCTGGTGGAATACAACATGCTAAAACCTGGGATAGATAAAACAAATGGGAAGAGTAAGACTAATCACAGTATTACAGGTCCTGACAAGTCTGCCAGACTCTTCCAAAAGGCAACATTTCTTCTACAATACTGAAAAACAGGGAATGAAGTGCTACAAAATAGTCTGTAAGAAGCAATCCTTCTACCGGGCCAAGGGAATGAGCTAGACCATCTATCTATGCATTTTCCTCTTTGACATCCAGTGATTTGATCCTGTTTATTTTCCAGGGGAGTGTGATCAGACTGAAACTGGAAGGAAAAATATTTGATCTTTTTAAACAGTCAAACCTTTAAAGTCCAGCCTGTCCCCTGAATTTTGAGAATGCAGCTAGAGGTTTTTAAACAAGACCTCTATTGATGTCAGTGGCAGGCATTGCAGACCAAATGCCCACAGAGCAATAAACATTTAATTCATCAGATATGGTTAAGGTTTTTAACATTATTTTTCTTGTCACATAGGCACTGTTCATATTCCTAAGAAGATTCCACTTGCTGTCCTCCTTTGATTGCCTTGGAAGAAAGCGGAACATTCTTCTTAAGGCTGAGATTAAGAGAAGGATCTGTAATCAATAGTGAAAAATAAAACCTGACCTGATGGTTTTGGTTTTTATTTTAGTTAGGAGGCATGGAAGGAAATATGATGTCATGCTCTATATTAAACCAGCTCTCTGAAAGCTTTTAATTGCAGTGGGTTTTGAAGTCATATATTCAAACGGTGACAGCACACTGTGTTGGCTCCTTCACAAACAGAAGTCTTGGAGAGTCACATGCTGCTAAAGAAAATGTTTTACACTTTTCTGTTCTTGACACATCAGAGTCATTTTTATCTGGTTACTATGTTATGCATGCAACAGAACTGCAATGATAGTAAAATCTGCGACGACTGCAGGCACAGTATGAAAGAGGCAGTCGCTTACTTGAGCAGTTGAAGAGCTCCTAATACATTATTTATGGGAAATCAATTTTTTTTTGTAACAAATACATACACACATCTATCTATCCATTCAGGAAAACAAAGATGTCTCTATCCCACAGTTGGTGAAAAGCAGAAAGCAAAACTATAGAGACCTTAGTTCATATTGGCTAATTACCAAGTCTTCCTCTGGCAGTGTCTGGGGAGCCAGCACAGACGGGTTGGGTTTTGCAGGAAGGTTGGCTCTTGAAAAGAGGAAGATCATTTTTAACTTGTGGCAAAGACCTGGTTCCTGAGCAAACAGGTCTCTATTACAGAGCCCTGAATGCTCTCTCCATTGCAATGGGATTTAATTCAGTGTGAGACAGGGACACGTAGCTGAGTGTCTGGTGAGAGATGCCTTGGTGTGAAATTTCCTTGAATGGAATCAGAATAGGAGTGTTGATGTGGAGGAGCCTAGAAAAGGACTGTAGTGATCCAGGCACCCCTGGGGGAGTCCCTAGAGTTGATCAGGGCAGTGCCTGATCAGGCTGAGCAGGCAGCTTGTGGGTGCAAAGAGATCCCTGCAGATAAATAGCTTCTCCTGGAAAACAGGCATCTGGTGGTGGATGAGCAAGGAGGGAGGATTTGTTCTTACTGCATGCTAAATGTGTTACTGTTTTGTCTTTCCTTGAATAAAGATTTCTTTGTTAGTACATTTTCTCAAGAGTCCTCATGAGTGGGTAGGTCAGACCTAATGAGGACATCTGGTTTTCTGGCACTTCTTGGGTGGGAATTAAGCTTGGCTTAATGATTTGCTTCAAGAGATGTCAAATACATTGATGCTACTGGTTTCTGTTCTTAATCACCACCTGGCTGAGGATTATGTGTACCCAATATATTGAGGTAATAGGAGTTCTTTGGTTAATCTTCTGAGGCATCCATGCATGTATACACACAGGGGTACTCACAAATAGCTATGTGGAGTTTTTCATGGAGAGTGGGAGATTTGGAAATGAATTTCCACTCCTTTTACTCCAAGTGACACTCTCCCCCACATGATATTATACATAAAATGAACCATGGAGAGCTATTTTCCCAAGCAGACGGAAATGATGTTTTTTGAGGTGGGTAGCTGCATTTCAAAGCCAGAAATCTGCATGGAAGATATTTGTGCAGTGCCATCTGGACAAGTTTTTAATTAATGTGGAAAATGAAAAATTAACAGAGGGACTAACAGTTTCTTCATGTTCAAAGACATAATCCTGCAGGGAAAAAAATACCCATGGTTATACTTCCAGAGGATTAATAAAGAGCTTCTAACATGGGTATATAATAATGAAATCAGACTAAGAAAAGATATTTTAAACATTTATTTTTAGTTTTATTAATTGATTAGTTTTATTAATTTAGAAAAATTCTACTTTCTTTAACAAAAGATAGCAAGAAAGGATAATGAAAAGTAGATGAAGATACAATTATGTGTATTCTGAATGAGGGATTCTTTCCACCTAATAAAATAATAATGATAACATTAGAGGAGGAAAGAGGGGGAGGAGTATCACTCTGTTTTGGAGCACATAATAGGAGTTTAGCTGTCTATCCATTTACATTGCAATCACCCTATTTGCTACCTGAACACCAGACAGTAATAAAACATGGCAAAACTGGAGACTGACTTTTCTGCCTGTCTTCTGAAGTTTTGAAATACAAAGTGTATTTAGACTATTTAAATCACATTGCTTTTCAATCTTTGAGAAATAGTCTTACTTTTTAACAATTGATCTGCTTCTTCATCTGATTTTCTGGTGATAATTTTAAACCGGCAGCGTTAAAATCCCTATTTTTGGATGATAGGAGAAATCAAAGGGTACCTGTGACCATGAAAGATTTTATTCAGTTTGTCTCAGAAATAACCTTCTATATCCATATATATCCACATATTCTTCTTGTCTGCTTAAACTTGTTTAATGAGTTCCAATCTAAGAGGGTGTTTTTATATCCTGGATTAAAATTCAGTGGTTTTGTGCCTTGCTACAAATCTGTCTTGTCCTTTTCCTTCCTCATAATTTTCTGTAACAATTTCATTAATGTTTTAATGATTTTGAGATCTTGGAATAATACTGAAACTTACAGCTAAACTGAAATGATAATTTTTTTATGTTAGAGGAGAAACAAGCAACCAGTAACTCTGCAAGTGTGAACCCAAAGGCAGAGAGAACATATGTCTCCCATAGGAGCAGGAGTTAACTCATTCAATGTGAGCAAAGGATGGTAAGATTTCAGCATGAGGCCACATCTCAACTTAAAGTGAATCACTCCCCAAATTGACCAGAAGTTGGAGCAGAAGGAGAAAAGATTATGACTCTGATATTTAGGTTATCATGAAGATACTTCTTTACTCTGCACTAACACTATTCTTTAAATCACTTAATAAGCACAAGCATCTATGGCAAAGTCTGAATTTTGGAAATGTACTTAAAGCACCAAGACAATGAGTGTTCAGGATAAAAATCTAAATTTATTTCTAATATTATTCAAGTTTGAAAATGACATTGTCATTCATTTAGCGTGTTAAAACCCATTAAATGTAGTCTATGGATTAATGCAAGATGTTCTGCGGCCTCCAAAAGTTCCTACCTAAAAAAAGAGTTCCAAAAGTTCTTTGGGCATCTTCATTGTCTGCAGACAACTAAGACTGTCTTCTGTTTCCTGCTGAAATTTTCTGACTGCATTTTTAACTGCAGATTTTTTCCCTGACTTGCTCTACTACTCAACCTCAAAAATGATCTGGATCCAGTGGAGTCAGGTTTGGCAGTCATCTGACTAAATGTGGAGCTGGGACAGACTTCTTCTTTGAACCAGCTCTCTTGACAATGGTTGTAACTGGGAAGACCAACACAGTCAACAGAGTTAAAGATGAGATTCATATGACCAAGTGCAGGCTCTTACTTTAGAATTTAGTGAATAGTGCACCTGACTGTGATTGCTGCTCATGTTGCTTTGTCACACACTGTCATTCTCACTGTAGACAGATGTGTTTAGATCAATCCCACCATAACTGGGTAGTTATAATTAATTTTCAGGAGATTTTGGTAAAAATCTCATTTTAAAAATGCTGCCTGCCTTCTTGTCAGTAAGGATCCCGAAACCCCATGGCTGATCTGGAGTGAGCTTGTAGCAGTCAAAATAGTTGCTAATAAAGTGCAGGGTAGGGAAGCAAAAAGGGCATTTGCACAACATCCACAGATGTTTAATTCTGTCGTGTGGTGAGATGTTCAGGGTCAAAAAAGCAGAACTCATGGGAAGAATCCAGGTTTTTGTATATCGAGGGGTAGGGGCTGAACAGTAGCATGGGGGCAGTACAAAGATGAGGGCCAATGGGGGAATAGGGAGGGAGTGGGACATAGGAACAAGGGGAAGGAGCCAATGGGGTCTGACAGCTTTTGAGGGAAGCTTCTTGTGTTTCCCTAATCCAGGGAATGCCTTTGGGGTCTCCACATGAGGTGGCTTCAGCGTCTCTCATAGCTTCTGTTCTTTTCCTCATGGCTCCCCGGTTTTCCCTGTTGCTCTCCTCTCTGCTTCTTCCATGCTTCCCTCATATGTTGAATATGACTTTACAACAGAGAAAAGGAAATGTTTTCACCTCTATGAGCCACCCCTACATGACAGATGTTTTGCTGAACTTAATCTGCTTTGAGCCAATATCTGAAGCATTGCTTTGAGGAAGAGACCAGGTCTTCTTGTGAAATCCCACTTTCAGTACTGCATACAGTTCTGGGGTCCCCAGCATAAGAAGGACATGGAACTCTTGGAGCAAGTCCAGAGGAGGGCCACAAAGCTGATTAGAGCACTGGAGCACCTCCCCTATTTAGACAGGCTGAGAAAGTTGGGTCTGTTCAGCCTGGAGAAAAAAAGGTTGTGTGGGGACTTCACAGCACCTTCCAGTATCTGAAGGGGGCCCTTACAGGACAGCTGGAGAGGGACTCTTTGTTTGGAACTGTGGTGACAGGACAAGGAGCATTGGGTACAAATTGAAAGAGGGAAGTTTAGGTTAGATATTAGGAAGAAATGTTTTACTTTGAGGGTGGTCAGGCACTCCTCTGGGAACAGGTTGCCCAGAGATGTGGGTGCCCCAATCCTGTTACTGTTGAAAGCCAGGTTGGAAAAGGCCTTGAGCAGCCTGGTCTTGTGGGAGGTGTCCCTGTCTATGGCAGGGAGTGTTGGGGCTAGATGATCTTCAAGGCCCTTTCCAACCCTTGAACATTCTATGATTCATTCTATGATTCAGTGGTGAAACGGGTATGTGGCAGTTCCTCTAGAATCTAGAATTATGCATAAGAAATAGCAGTTTCACTGTTTTGCAGTAATTGTGAATATATCTTATCAACCAATGACTTGTGTTCTGCTCACTGCCTGTTGTTCCACTGTGAGTTTGTAAATTTGCCAGGGCAAGTGAAGGGTTTGTGTTCATCATCACCTCATCATCCTCTAAAAGATGGGTGGGTGGGTGAAAGAGAGAAATTACCTGACTACTTTGCTCTCTCTGTATATATATTTATTCATGTTTGATCCTTATCCTGCAGAGCATAGATGCAGCTAATTAAGGGGGTGATCAATACTCTCACAAAGTCACATGTGACTATAAATTTGCATTATTTGCTATTGCAACAAAAATGAGTGAATGGATTTTGTAGGTGCAGAGGTGCCATTTTGAAGATGTGAGCATTAAATAATGGAGGTTGCCAATTAGACAAGGTGTTAAACCATATGTACAGTTGCCAGCATATGTATAGTCTCATTCTACTTATGTGTTTATAGTGCCTTTTGGATATGAGCCTAGAAATTACATTTTAAAGTAAATGTATATTCTTATACTAAATTGCATTTCTGTTTAACAATATTTTTTTCTGCTTACAAGCTGAGCTTTTTATTTTTTTTTTTCTATAACAAAAACACAAAATTACCACTTTGAATTATGAATATATATCGATGGGCCAGCACCACATAAAACTTATTTACTACCCAGGTCATACTGAAGCTTGATCTGAAATTTTTTATATGTATGGACTAATGGTGATTTAATCTAGATATATTGAAAGCATGCAAGCATTTTACAGATTATTTTGGGCAAGAATATATAAGAAAATGTTTAAAATTATTCCTGGAAAAGTATGAGTTGTGAAAGTAGTTTGTTAAGATGATGTTACATCATAAATATTGGTGTACATTTAAACGGGCATTCACTTTCGTGCAGGTGTTGCAAGGATGATTTATGCATTTCTGGAAATGCAAACACTCCATTTTCTTTGACTCTGGAGGTAATGCCAAATGCCTGCTCATTCCAATACATGCTGTTGGTGTCTTCGGCTGCAGCCAAACAGCAGCTTGATTTAACTTCTGTCTGCAGGGTCCATTCTAACACCAATTACTGGAGAAAATAGCCTTACTTTCAGATGTTGAATTTAACTTTGCAAATAATTCTTCACAACTAGAAAGTAGAGGTATGCAGGTAGTTACATTGCTCTCTTCTGCCAATCTACACTGTGTAATGTCTATCCATTCTTCATTTAAGAATGGATTCACCTGCTATTGTGAAAAAATGCTGTTAAATAAAGCTGATCTTGAGGCCATGAGGTTATCTGAATATTGTTTGATGATGTTGCTGTTGTTCTCAGTCTTTATAAATTTTAGGAATTTATTTCTAAAACTGCAACCTGGAAAAAACTGCAATGTAAAATTAACCCACTATCTTTGATTTCTTCATTTTAGGCAATGCTTCTCTAAAAGCAGGAGATGTAATTTGGAGGAATAATTGAGGTTTCAGAAAATAAATTTCTGTAGAAACTTACAGAAATATTCATCATATATTTGAGTAGATGGTAAACTATGATTCTTTCAAGCCTTTTAGATAAAAGGTTATTTTATATAAATTTTATGATGTTTAATAATATATCATTTATTTAATGAAGGGCCTCCAGTGCTTTAATATTATTAAGAAGAATATATTTTATAAGGGAGGGAAATCATAACCATTCTCCAGTTAGAATTCCACTGAGAACTCTAACCAGGTTTTTACCCTTCACAGAGAGGCATGCTGAAAGTAAAGTGGATTAATACTGGAACAGTGGAACAGTGAAGAAAGAGAGCAGCCATACAGAGATACAGGGTTAAAACAGCTCCACAGTGATGCTCAAATATCTCTGAAAATGATATTAGAGGAAAGGACAGAATGAATCATTCAGGTATCTAAATACAGACTTCTGGTGTTGGTTTAGCTACCAAATAGCAGTCATGACACCAAAACCCGAAGTGTATAAAACAACAGCTAGGTGTAAAACCCTAAAGCAGCTAAAATGGCACTTGACATCCATTTGGTGACTCAATCCCACCCAGAGAGCCTACCTTGATATGACAAACAATTCCAATGCCAGTTTAGGAAAGAGATTTAAGTAGATAAAACATCACACTTAACCTGGAGATCTCTTTTGGTCAAGGTAAAAAACAAGTTCTTGAAATCATGTGTCAGAATGATTATCATTGTTTAAAGAGCTGGAGGAAGTTTGGAGGCTGCAAAACCAAAAGATGAATTTAACCAGTGATGCAAGACATGCCTGGGGCTTGGTAGCATCCCTTTTCATTGTGACTGAATGCTCATATTCTGCTAACAGAGAAAAGACCTCTTTTTCATTGAAGAATTCTAAATTATTATCTTATGAGACAGGGAGAAAGCAAAACATGCTCAGAAATTATGGGGCAGTTTAGTGGACTAAGCAGTGAAAGATCAAAGCCTGAGAGAGAGGAATTAATCTAGCTGAAAGTTTGAACAGGTATGGAAAGTTCTGCTGCTGCTGGGTTTTTTTAATATATTTTTTAAATTGTGCTTTTAAGTTCCTGTCAATGGCATTTAGAGCACTCACTGGATATCCTATAGCATGGAATTTTTAAATGGGAATAAGTAAACACTTTATTTGATGGAGCAAGGTGATTTTTTAATAAATGTGAAAAAATCATTTCACAAAATGTCATGCTGGCTTCTTATGCTACGGCAAGAAAAAATTTCCTGCAGAATATCCATCTTAACTGTTCCCATCTTCTAATGGATGATAAATCCCAAGTGGAAAAACAATACATTTTTACCCAAAACAAGGTACAACCCTCTAGGACAGCATGTGATGTTGGGGTCAGCCAGAAGCCAGATGTGAAGGTCTCCTTACATTGTCAGTGTTGCAAAAGACTGGGAAAAAATCCCTGTTGGAGAAGATGCATTGGACAGCCCAGAGCACCTTTACTTGATGCACCTTTACTTTCCTGGGTCTGCATGGCTAAGAGAAGCCCTGTGTGCTTCCAGGAAAAGAGAGAACCAGTGGATCTTTGGCAGTGGTGATCCAAAATCTGTGGCTTTGAAAACCTCACCGGGGCTTAACTGATGGCACAGAAGTTCACCCAGGGCAAAGTTAGATTTTGTTGACTGGAGACACCTTAGCTGGGCAGATGTGATGGGAGAAGGGGAAAAGGATGATGGAAGATGATGGAGAAAGGGGAGAAGGAAGGAATCCATGTGATTGCTGAAGGGATCAATATGATGTAGATGGGAATGGTCTTTTCACCCTTACTGAGACCCTCATGCTTTCCTCATTTCTGTCTGCCTTTGACTTTAGGCCTGTGTCTGATATCAGTAGCACCTTTCACAAAAGATCATCCTGGTTTGCTCTTCTACTCATCTAAAAAGGAAGGATTAAATGTGAATGTGTATTTTAATGTTATGTGGTTGTTCCAATGCCACTACCAGTTCAGATGCAGTACATTGGCTTTTGTAATTTTTATGCAATGCTATTGATGTGTGGATTTTTGGTTGTAATTTACTTAGTATAATGAAGGCAAATCCGGATAGAAAAGCCAAAAAAAATGACTAACAGAAAATTTAGATTCCAATTCTAACATCTGCATTAATATAAATTGAAATTATTTCACTGCAGCCATTGAGCTATATGCCTATGTTTGTTAAGTAACCAGTGGTTGAGCAACATTTTGATTTTCATGTGCTTGTCCTCATCCTCATTAAACCTTTATAATGCCATTTATGCTTATAACATGTAAGAGAATGATATTCCACTGAAGAAGATATGTTATTACTACCATTTAGTATTGCAATGGGTGGAGGTTTTCAAGTCCAGAAAATTTCATGTTGACATTTTTTTCAGGTAGCAAATTAACCAGATAGAAGATAGAATGGAATTTTAAAAACCCAAAACCAAACATCTGCTAATGTTGTTACTGCCAGCTTCTAATTCAGCATTGATAAGTGTGTGTTTTTCACAGTGTAAGATTTTATTTTTCAGTTACTGGGTGCTCTGAATGAGCTCAGAAGGAAAAGCTGAACATGCATTGTTGACATCCATTCTGAGCAATAGAAATGTTAAAATAGTGGTAATTCTAGACTTCTAATCCCCAAATCCATCCCATTGCCTGAGCATTGCTCCACTGAGAAGCTTGCTGATGCAGAGTGCAGGTATGATCTTCCTCTCAGTCACACAGTGACTTGCATTTGAAGGTTTTTAAGGATGTTTGTGCTATGAAGCAATCCCAAGGCATCACAGGAAAATAAGAGGTTGCTTTGACAAAGTGAAGAGATTATTTGGTCTACCTGCTCATTTTTCAATTTCTCAAACACATTTGAGATTTAATAGCCTTCTTTAAAGCTTGCAGCTTTTTCTTTTTCCCCACAGGGATTCTGAAAATGGGCTCTGTTCCTATGTTCCTACCTCTGTACAATGACATCATAGACTGACTTTCTTCTAATGGTTTGAGGATCCTGAGCACGCACAGGCTCAGATTCTGTCTGTAAGATTTTCCTGCCTGCCTGCAAATACTTCCTCATCTTTAGAGTCAATCAGTAAGTGCTGGTGTTTTGGTAGGGTTTCAGCTGCCTTCATCTGGTCTCCACTGTCCCTGTTGTGCCTGGTGGACACCACTGTGATTTTACTGTGTGCCTTGGCTCCTGCCAGGAGCACCCTGTGCTGTGTGCTGGGGAAGGGGTGCAGCCCCTGAGCTGTACAGAGGAGCTGTGGTGCTGAGCAGGGACAATCTGAAGTGGAAATGAAAGTCACAAGATTGTTCAGCACTGGCCTGAGACAGTTCATGTTGGATTAACTGGAGAGGAAGAGAATTGTTTAGCCTAAGTTTATAAGGAGCACAAAATAATAGAGCAACTGGAGGTATGGGGCATTCTAGATGACAGTGGTGTTTTGAACACATGCTACAATTATTTCTGCCTTTTTGAGTAAACTCATGCAAGCCTCAGCAGGGACATTGTTAAGAAATTCACTTACTCTGGAGTGAGGTGATGTTATGCCCACGTCACTGCTCAGCTCCTGCACGCTGCCCCATGTAATCTTCACAGAGCTGTTCTGCAGGAGCAGGGCTGCTGGGGCCACTGCAGCAGCAGCAGATCTGGTGTCCAGGGACTCAGTGCCAGCTCTGGAGTAAGCAGCTGGCAAGGCAGCATCACCATGTCATTTATGGAAATGCTTTTCTCAACAGACATTTGAGAGATACATGCAGCATGTTGGACAGTACCATCACATTTAGGCCTGAAATTAATGGGTGCTGTCATGGCTCAGTGCCCCTGAAAAGCAGCAGGTTGAGGAAGCTACTGGTGGGCTTTGGTACTAGCTGGTTTAAAAAAGCTAGCCCTGTTTGAAATAACCTTTGTTACTTACTTGAGTGTTCAGGCAATGTGTACAGGCAATGAAAATATTGGGAAATGCAGCAAATAAATGCTGAAAATACTACATTTATTAGTTAATATATTAAGTAAAAATAATAACCAGTTAGCATATTAATTAGCTAAAATTTTACATTTCTTACTAAATACTATGTATTCTTTGTGTTTATTCTAGAAAATGCTAAACAGCAGTCCCTACACTGCCAAAGCAGTGGGCAGGCAGACCTAGGCAGGACTGTGCAGGAATGGCAGAGGGAAGGTGGGACTGCACAGTCCAGGAAGCCTCTGTGAGGAGAGCAGGATCCTGCACAGTACCATCCCAGGACTCTATCTGCAGGGAAGGACTTTCCCAGCCTTCATATCCAGGAATCAGTCACTCCAGCATCATCTCCTTAAATCACTGCTCCTCCTGTGGGCCATGGTGCCAGCCCCAGGGAGCCATCTGGAGCTGCCCTGTGCCACCACGGGCAGCTGCTCCCAGGGCTGGAGGAGTTCTCTTATCCTCAGTCCATCTCAAGGAATTCTGCCATTCAAAATTACTTGAAGCAGATGACAATCAGATGAAAACCAAGGGTGGGAAGCTTTTAACATTGCATGCTAAAATTGGGCAGTGACTTGTGAGAGCTGGTACCAGGCCAATGCCCCCACTGGCACTGCCTGGGACTGGCAAGGGGCTGCAGAGACTTCCACAGTGGCCAGGGGCCAGCACCAACTGCAGTAGAGATGGACTCTCCTCTTGCCTCCAAGCAGAACTGAAATACAACTTTTTCTCAGAGGATGACATGGCTTCAGGAGTCAATGTCCAGGGTAAAATGGACATTGGAAAAGTTCAGGACTTTTTTGGAAAAGTTCTGTAAGAAGCATTGTCTGCTTCATGTGTTTAATCCATGAAGAAAGTATCTCTGATTTATTTAAGATTCTGGTCTTTTTTAAATTTTGTTTTAATTAGTTTGCTTCATGAGTACTTATAAATAGATTTCCCCTGAAAAATGTAATGACTTCAAGTGAGTAATAGGCAATTCACTGAAAAAAAATTAATGGTGCCTTAAAAGAATAAACTGGTAATGAAATTCTTTTATTAACATCAGATATGAGGCATGATTTATATGTATTGCCACCGATGCTTTTCCTCTTTTCCTCTCTCCTGAAAACCTTCAGACTCATGACATGGTGTCCAAATGCAAACTTTACAGTTTTTGCAAAAGGGAATCAACATAGAATAGTTTGAATTGGAAGGGGCTTTTAAAAGTCATCTAATTCCAACCCCCCTGAAATGAAATCAAGATCTTAGTATAATCAGCTGAAATTATACAAATATATGCATATGTTTCCTTCAAGCAAAATCTACAGCTAAGTTAAAGGTTTTTGGGATGAGGAACATTTTTATCATAGAAAATTGTGAAATAACACTTATCTTTAAAAAAAAAAAAAAAGGAAGACAAAATTGTCACAGCTAAAGATTATTTTCTGTAGCTGGGTAAGTTGTTTATTCATTTCTATGTGATAACCTTCAGATGGGTTCAGATTCTTCAGAGAATCCACCTGGTACTTAAACTCTCTCTTAAGGTAAATTTTTAACACTTCTTTTCATCAAAGTTCATACATTCTGGCAACCAGAGATACACATAAAAACCAAGTCAAAAACCATAACTACATCCAGCAACTGCTGAAAGTTTACTAAATTGCCTAAGTTACACAGATGTTGCATGACTGAATTAACTGAACACCACTGAAGTTAAAAGTGTGGAGCTGAGGAGTTTATTGACAAGATCTTTCTGTGCTACAGAAAACCTTGGAAGTGCTGGAATTGGTTGAATTGCATGAGGTACCTTAAATAGAGCACATCTTAGCAGCAGCTTTTACTTTCAAAACTAATTGAGCAGGGGATACCAAGGGGCTTGCATTGGCCTTCAAATTATCTACTTGTCCTATTCAAACTTATTTCACTTGCTGATTTTCTGGCATGGACATGCTTAGAGCCATCTGCTGGAGTGCCATTGTGATTCTTCACATCATAAACTGCAGCAGTTGCAGATGAGCAAAGCACCCAGCCCACTTCCGTACATGTCCAGGGATATGCATGTGCAATACATGCATATACCATCCTATAAATGCAGCAACAATGAGCTGCAAACTTTGTCTATGTGCTTCCTGAGAAGGGCCACAGCAGGAGCATTTGGCCTCACACCATTAGCAAACACTTTTATCATTAGCTGCCTTTGCTGCACTTTTTTGGTTTGAGGTTTTCATAGAAAAGCAGCAGTTCTCTGAATGCACACAGTTATTTGGGAGCTCAGCCCTCTGCACAGCCACTGTCTGTGACAACTAGAAATAACTGAATTCAGTGCAGTTTTCAATACAGTTTGTCTTTGTCACTCTGCAGGATCACTTAGAATAGCAAAGTTTTGACATTTTTTGTCAAAATCAGAAAATGCCAAAACATGACTATCACATGTTTAGGATGACTCATGCCCAAATCCATTACTTCCAGTCACAGCTACAGCAGAAACTTCCTCCTTCTTTATTCTCCCTCTCCTGTCCTCCTAGAAGGAAGGCAAATAGTACAGTTTTTCCTCTCTTCCTCTCCATCTACCCAATATAAATGACTGTTTCACAAATGGAGCACATCTGCACCTTATCAATATTTCACCAACACAAAAAAAGGACTTCAAGAATTCTGAATAAACTAGCATAAAGACAAATGAGTAAACAAATAAAACTGATTATCCTGAAATGCTCCATGAAAAAAATGAAAAAATAAGGAGATGGAAATATAATTCAAGTGTCAAGGAGAAATGTCTATCTGCTAACTAGTTAAGAGATTATTTCATGCAACTCCAAACCTCTATGTGAAAACCCATTCTGAAGCAGCTCCTAAGATGGACATCCAAGTAAAAAGGCTCTTTAGATAACCCCTTGGAGGCAAACTTTCTGATTCTAAAGGCAAAGATTGGCCTCAGGGCCTGTCCATATGCACCCCAGATGACAGTTCAGAATGTGTGTGAAAAACCCAGTGACACAAAGGATGGCAGGGGATGGATCAGGGAAGGAAGATAATGTATTTTTGCCTAAGCAAAAACCATGCTTGGGTGATATAGTCCTGTTTTGTATCCTCAGTTCATTTGCTTGTCATGGGGATGATCTGTGGCTTGCTGCAATGAGTAGCTTCCAAGAGGAAAGGATTGCCACCCCACCCAGGGACTGTGGTATAGGCTGTGCAGCACATGGTATGGGGTGTCCCCAGGGTGAATAGGTGATGCAGTAATATGGCTCAGAAATTACTGAGAATAAGCAGAATCCAACTCCTAAGGCATCTACAATCCCACTTTTGCTCACTAAAACACTATAAAAGGGATAGAAAATGTGATCAGGCTCCAAATATGTTTTCTGTGTGGGCTAGAGGGAATGATTCTAATAAGGGAAAAATATAAAGGATGTTTTTCTGAAGTATTTATTATATTGAAATATGTGCAGAGAAAAACTAGCCCTGAAGAAATAGAGGGTTTTTAAAAATTTAATTCAGCATATTTCACCATTTGACTAAACTCATCAAACTTCCCAAAATACCCTTTCAGAACCATGTAATTGGCAGTGGGGTAGCTTCAGATGTACCAACTGAAAGACAGTGAAGTTCAAAATTTTCATTAGGAATTGTTTGTCTGCATGAGAAAAGAAAAGGGACATGATATTTCACTTCATTTGCCTCTAAGAGAGATGGTCTGAGCCATACATTGTAGTTCAGGCCCTGACATTATTCACTGTCCATGCCTGTTCCAGTTGTTGGAGTCCCAATGGCACAACAGACCAATTACTGTCATGTTAGTTGAAAAAGACATGAAGGCAACACAGAATAGGATTCAATCACCTTTGTGCTTGTGGTGTGTCAATACAGTTCCTTTTTTGCAGAAGTCATGCAGTGTTGTTCCTGCTCACCCATGGCTGCCTCATTCACTTTAAAGCACCTGCTCTTTCCAAGGCACGATGATTAGTGATAGTTCATTAACTGAAGCTATAACTAATGACCATAGAAGAAGCTGTTACTGTCTCAGGTTTTAGCCTGGGATGTGCTCCATCAGATTCTGACCTCTTTAGCTCCAATGAGCCTTTTTTGGTGCTCAGGCTGGTTGGTATGCATAAGCAGGGGACAAAGGACCACAATGAGAGGTTAATAAACCCAGTATGGAGCATGAGGCCAGTGCTTTTCTCCTGATCCCATCACCACCTCCATGACCCAGCTCAAGGAGTACAACCTTTATGTAATATGTGGAATTTGTAGTTGAAGTGACAACAGCCTCCAAAGCTGTGCAATTAGAAAACTTGCACATGACAAGGCAGAAAAGTGCCCAGGCTTCTCATAAATTCTGCCAATTGCACAGACTATCTTTCTAAGGAAGACTTTGAAATCCATGCTAGGTTTTCATCCTGAGCAGAACAATACTTCTTTGCAGCATGTTCTGGCTCTGGGGCAAAATACATTTATATTTACTGAACACTAAGAAGCATTCAGCTAGCTTAAATGATATGAAAGAGAAAGATGTATTTATGCCCCAAGGTTTTACCTCTCTTAATGTGAGTCTTGTATTAAAAACACCCTCCACATTTAGAAACCTGACAGTTGCCTGCATTTTGGCCCAGGGATTCACAGCTTGGGGGTCTGTAATAAGCTGGGGAACAGGAGAAGATATGCAGCAAATCATGCCTTTCCTTCCTGATGATCAGCACTTGCACAGAGAGCAAGGAAGGCAGTCATATTTTTTTCCCACAGTTTTATCTCCTTTCAATTTCCCAAGGCCCATAAAAATAATGATGAAGAGATCAGCAATCCAGTTACAATGGACTTAGGGTTTTTTTCCAGTAAGGGAGCCTCTGGCCCTTTGTATTTTACAAAATAGAAGAGCAAAAATATTAAAAAGGCACAGTTAAAAATGAAAAGATGCAAAATAAAATAGAGTTTGTCATTTAACCCCTGGGGTTTATTATACTTAGAGTGATCTTGAACATATATCTTTTCTTCTCCCATGGCTCTCACTAGTATCCACATAATAGAGAGAAAAAATAAATTATTACTGCAACTTTAAAAGTACCTCAAATTTGCAATGACTTTTGCAAAAACGAGGAGACTAATAACCATCAAATACCAAGAGATGTTACATTACCCCCATTTGTCTACTACTTCTATGTGAAGAAGCTGTGCAGCAGGTGGTAACTTCAGCTAGTCTTTGTTAAGCTTGCTTTATTTACACATAAATGAATGGTTTCTTTTCTTCTGTATTAATTTTTTTGTCATCCTCTCTCCTCAGATTTGGCAAAGGGAGAAATCTGAATGATGTTGCACAACAGATATTGCTACCATAAATGAAGCCTGCTGTGAACTCCACCTTCTTATTCCAGATCAGATGTGGAAAAGTTAATCAGATCTCTTCCCCCTTCCCTGTAACAGTGCTTGTCTGTCTGTGAAGGATGATGCTTGCCCAGATATTTTAGTGGTACACCTGAAATCAAGAACAGAAATTATTTTAAGAGCAAATATTAAGCAAAGATAATAGTGTAACAAATATTTTCTCTTTAGAGGGATTGACCCTGTCACTTCTGAATGGGAAAATGTTAACTTGCTCTAGTGATTTGTGCCCTTCTTTTTTGGACTGATGCATGGGCCACATACTTATTCAGAGGTTTCTCTACAAGGAAATAAGGTCTACTGTTGAGCTGATATCAAAACCTGAACTAATAAGGCACACAATGTGTCTAACCATCCTGTACAATTACTTGGGGTTTGGTAGCCTTAAAATGCCTCAGAAAGAGAAAAAAAATATAAATACAGAGTGGAAGAATTCTTCTTGCCATGTACAGTAATGTCTAGAAAGTTTCATTCCCTCCACCTAGGCCAGGTCATCTCTGCTATGGATTTGTCTGATGACTAAAGGGTTGTTACCATTATGTTGTCCCAAGGATTGTTCCCATTTGGAATTTCAGTGTCTTCATGGGTCATCAGATATGACTGTGGGTGTGCACCCTCTGTCTATCAAGGCTACATCTTTTGCCTCTCTGCACCTCTCTGAACCTCTCTGAATGTTTCACCTTCTTTCCTTCTCTGCCATCTATTCCAATTGAAATTTTTAGGCAGCAGCTCTCATTTGAATGTGCATAGATGAAATCTACAGGAAGATCCTGGGGTTTTTTTTATAGCAGCAATAGAACACAAATACAGAAACATGCTGCAGCATGAGGTTACTGTTGTTTCATTTCTCACATTCCCATTGAGCCCTCTAACAATTGCTTGGAACAACAATTTGTTTTAACACCTTCCTTGTTGCTGTTTTAACATTTTCACGTCTAATATTTGAGTATTAAAAATTCTCTCACAACTGTAGTTGATCGTGGCTTTTTGAGCTCTCTCTCATCTTGCTATTTTATCTGTTAATTATAGATATATATTGAAATTATAGGTTTCCATGTCAACAAGGTTTCTCTCTTTCCATCCAGCAAGTGAGCTCTTCTTGAAAGCTGGCCAGCTGGCTTTGGGTTTTTTACCTTGGCCTGAGTTTGTGGTGGAAGTAGAAGGCTTGTATTCCTTTTTAACTGTTTGTGTGGAGGTTGGCTGCATTGTACTGAGTGTGGGCAGTGTATAACACCTTATATTCAATATTTGTAATAAGCTGAGGACAAAGGCAGCATCTTTCAGCCTTGGCTGTCCTTGGCTTCAAGCTTGCATTTTGTGTACCACTGTAGTAGAGAAAAGAGGAGCAATCTCACACTCAAGAGTGTGTGTGGGGAGCTGTAACTATGACTAGGTTCTTCATAAAAAGTGAGATGCATGTAGAGGGAAGGTTCAACAAATCTGTCCTCCCTGGTTTATGTAATTCTAAAATTTTTGAACCATCTGTCCCATAAGAAATGTTCTCCATTTCAGAAACAAATCTTTAAAAATATCAAAAGAGTGGTGGAATAAAAAGAAAAATACACTTGGAAACCAAAAAATACACTCAGAAATATTTCTTAGGCTATTTTCCTGAGTTTGGCAGCTCTTGAAAAGAACCTGTTTCCAGTCAGTATCAGATCAGGGATTTCCAATCAGAACAATATTTGTTCTATTCACAGCCAAATGGTTTATTAAAATAGAAAGGTGGCTGGCAAGTTGGAGACCAAGGCTGAGGCTGGTCAGAGCTGGGGCCAAGGTGGTTTGGTGGTGCAGCAGATCCTGCTGGGGATCCTCTTTGGCACAAGATCACCTCCAGCTCCCACTGACCATGAAGGAGGAGGAGCACCTGGACTCCAGAATCCAGTGGGAAGGGCAGTGGCCTTGGAGGGAAAGTGTGTGGGGTCACCACCTAGCAATGTGAAGGGTGACATTCAAGCAAAAAAACGACAACTTTTAATCATTCTGCAGTCTTTTGATTTGATTAATTGTTTTATATTTATAAAATGCAAGCTCTGTGTCTCACACTGCCTATATGCATGTAGTTCTTGATATAGCTTTTGCCAGGCATCCAAGTGAAAGGCAGTGAAAATGTGGGGCATTCAAAAGTAAGCCTCCTTCTCTGGAACATGCTCAGGGACAAATGTTTTCATTCCTGCATAAAGGAATAATGACAGTTAATAGATTAGCACTCATAAATGCAGGATGAAGCCCATGAATAAACTCTATGCCAATGCATTTGTATGAACAACTAACACAGTTGCAAGCAAAATACATCACAAATTAGAAGTGCAGGGCTTACAAGGATACTCATAAATGTAAATAGCTGTAGAAAAAAAATGAAATCTTTCAGAAACACAACTGAGGAAATGAAAAGATACAAGAAATTCCAACAAGCATCAAAGGCCTGAATTTCTGAGGAGCTGGTGCTAATGAAGAAACAATTGTCTTCACAGAGCAGCCATGCTAATGAACTGTGCTTTACAGAAGATAATGAAGTATTTTTTATGAATGCCTAATAAAGACAAAAATGGTGAGACAATGAATATTAATGGAAACTGAAAATCTCTTAGAAATTAAAGGAATTGTGAACAAATATGCTTATGCTGTACTAAGAGCAATAATTACTTATGTTCTCTTTGCATTCTCAAAAGCAAGAAATATAAAGTCCTAATTCTCTACAGTATTTTAAAATAATTTTAAAGCAGAGCAGCAGATTAAATTTGGGTGTTAGCAGGCAGGATGGCTTGGTATCCATGGAGAGTAACATATATCCATAGATAACCAAATGCAAGGTCTGATATGAATAAGCATGATGCATGGTTGCTACAGTGGACTGTGTGGGAAGTGGGTAAATACACTGTGCTCTGTGGCTGGCACTGGGCAGGTCTGCCCCAAAAGTTTGGTAACCACAACTGCTGCAGATAGATGCTGCAGACAAGGGTAGGAAATGGTTTGAAAAATCCCAAAATACAACATGGTGTTTCCAGTCAAGAGGTGTACAGGATTAAAATACCATGCTCTGAGCACAGGAAGGATCATAGGGACTCCTGCTCACAGATTATGGATTTTATGGTCAAAAGCTGTGGGTTTAGGAAATACTAAAACTGCATACATTATATATTAAAATTTGTTAAGATTAAAGTCTTTTGCAGTGCATTAAAGATATTTTGTCAGCATCTATAATCATGGGAGCTGTCACCTGGCATTTTTTCCCAGAGCGACATTCAGCTGTATACTTGATCTCCTTGCACTGTTAAGGCTTCCTACTTTTGAACTTCTAGTAAAAATATTGTTCCTTACATCAGTGCTGGTTCCAAGCACTACTCAAAAATAGAATAAAGCTTATCAAATCAAAAACCTCGCAGAACATGAGGCCAGAGACTTGCTGAGCTACCGCCAGGTGTCAGAGTCTGCCAGTGCTGGTTTCACAACAGCTGCCACAGCTGGAAATAAGGCATGGGGGGAAAAGGGAGGGAAGTGGGGGTGGTGGAGGGTTCGGGTGGAGGGGGCTTATGGATAAGAGGGGGGTTGTTTGCAGTCTTTTCTGTAAACCTACTGTTTTCTAGACACAGGTGTAACATAAATACTGAGGCATTCAATAGTCAAACACGGAAACTGTTTACATGGGAATAGCCTTATATGAATTATTATGGCTACCGAAGTAAAACCAAAATGTCTTTACCAATTAAATGTAAAAAAAAAAATCTCATATTAATGTGGAATTTAAAATGTCTTTATTGGGAAGCCACTAAGCTTTTTTCTCTTGGTACTGAATCATAATATTTTTCTCCAAAAATCTCTAAATCTCTCTTAGTTTCTGGATTTTTTTCCCCGGTTATCTTGCAATATGGTTTTGAAAGTTTATTTGCTCACAGATTTTTACTCATCTATTGATATATTAAAAAAAATTAAAATAATCTTCTACCTCTTCTTCCTACAAACATCTTTTCTGCAGAGGAAAGCAGTGCTCACTCTCTGGGCCCATTTATATTGTCTCCAGCACAGCATTTATCCTGTGCTGAGGAACATAAGACTCAGCCTGTGAGCAGAGCTGTTGCAGCAGCAGGGTCCTCGGGCCTCAAGAAGAGATTTAGGTAATTTTAAAGGTCATCAGGGAGAAATTGAGGATGTCATGCTCACCTTACAAGAGAAAGATGAGGCACTGAAAGAGCACTTCTTTCCAGAGCACCTTTGCATGGACTCATACAGCTGTAGGGATTCCTGTTACCCACAGGTGCTGCCAGCTTCTTTGAGCACATGATAAGCTGCAGGAGCACACTTAGAACACACCAGGCACAGGCCCATATAAATACATATATAAAACACATATAAATACATAAAAACACAGAAATATAAAAACACAGAAAGTTTAAACTTGACCACTTTCTTAATCAGCTGTTTATGTTCTTTGCTATCCTGGAGTCACAGGTTTTGGTCTCTCCAGCAGCAAGCTTTTCAACTTTTATTTCTGCATCTGATCTAGACCATTTGTTGGTGTTGTTTAAGTGATCAACAGGGAAATGTTGTCATCTAGGAAATAATGTAAACTTTTTTTCTCCTGTATTTAGGTATAGCTTCTTTATGTGGACAATGAGGGTATCAAATATGTTGACAGCATATCGACTGTTACTCTAAAATCAATATATACCCTTTTGTCACATCACTGAAAATGTTTGTTTATCCTAGATGTTGCTCTCAGCTGTTTGTGCTTTAAATTTGTCTAGAAAAGTGAATATCATTCTGAGCTTCTTCTCAGCCTTCCAGTTGGATGAGCAGCCACCCATCATGTTCTCTGTTAAAGTCATATTGGATTGTGATGGGGTGCAGGGGGGGTTGTTCATTTTAATCTAATGAAAGCATCCTATTAGATACTCGCTTTTCAGTCTGAGGGCAGCCTGGAAATTAATAGATGAAACTAATGGAATTCTAATGGCCTGTAAAAATCAACCTTCTATTGTGGTATTTTAAAGTTCTAAGTGTGTTCTCTTGCTTCTCTTGCAGTCTGAGTGCAGAATATGGCCACAGTGCTTCAACATGAGTGAATTTGGTTTTGTTTTCTCAGTATGTACTATGCAGATGCCTTTAGTCAGACTGCATTCATATAAGTTGGTAAGTAAATAAATAGAAATCTATTTAAGGCACATATTTACAACTCTGAAGAGTTTTTATGGCAGTTGGAAGTCTAGTAGGAAACAAGACTATAATTGCTAGTTACCTGTGTGTGTGCATGCTTAGGATGAGTAGACAGGACTTGGCACATGCTCACTATGTGCCCAAAAAAGGATTACATGTGACATTTTAGATGTTGACAGCTTAAAAAATAGAGCAGGATAGCCAAGAATTATAGTGTGACTTCAGTTATTTAATTTATTGACTGACTTGTCTAATGCCAAACTAAAGCGGTAAAGCACTTAGCTGAAGTGAGACAGATGGTCAGTGAATCAACATATCTGTGGAGAGTGGTGCTTTTATCCATTTTTTCAATTCTCTTAGTTTTATTATCACAGTATTGATCCAAACATCGGATTTTGTATCAATTTACATCACCTGATACGTGATCAGGATAAGAACAAATGTAATCGTTCTCCAAGAAAGATGCAATTTTAATAAGCCTTCTGGAGAAAACAGATATGGCAATTTTCATGGAAAAATAGAGGTCAGCCCACAGTTACATACATATTTAAATCCCTTAAATGCATTATTCTGCATACACATTTCTGTTACATTACCTTTAAAAACATTTTGTTCCAGGTTGCTTAGGAAGATACCAGTGATCCATAATGCAAAACCTCCTGTTTTGAGTTCCACTGTACTAAATGGTACTAAAGAGGTTGCTGCTAGCCCTGTTTTACAATTTTTCAAAAACAGAGTGAATCAGAGTTTGGAGATCTTTTTCATCATCACAATGAAACATTCATATTTTTGTGAATCAGCAGCTTTTAAGATGAAAAATGTTACAACTATATTTTTGTGACCAAGTTTACTGCTTAGGTGAGTCTTAGTCTCTGCCTTTTCCTGCTCTGCTTCTAATGAGTTCTAATCTAGATAAGATCAAATGGGGGGTTTTAATTGTCCTCCACATCCTGTATCTGTGCTCTGGGGCAGTAAAAGGGGAGTTTTGGATGCCTGTGGCAGCTGGTGGGAGTGCACCTGCACCGATGGCTCCCCTCGGCCGTGCCGGAAAGGGCATTCCTCACGGGGCACAGACCCACCCATGGTCTCTGAGAGCACAAGGCACAGACCCACCCATGGTCTCTGAGAGCACAAGGCACAGCACACCATGGTATTTATGCAGTGGGTTTGACTGCAATTTTTATCTCATCTTTCTCCTCTATAGGCATGACAGTTCCCACTGTGGGCTGGTCTATGAGGCAGCCCAGGCAGGGATCTTCAGTGACTTCAGTTTTCTCCCCCATCTTCCATTCTCTTACATAATACATGCAGCATTCTCAGTTTTTATTTGTTTTACTTGCTCCATATTTTCTTTTTTGCAAATTATTTTTGGTCAGAAAAGCGAAAAAAGGGATACCAGAGTACAGCATGGTAATTGAAGTGATCTACAATTCACCCCCAGGGCTTTCACTGGGATGTAAGAAGAGTGGGACTGAATTATATGGCACTGAAATGGTTTTATGTCCACACCATTGTGTGCTCAACTGCTTCCATTTGGTATAGTCTTATTCCATTTAAAAAAATTTAAAACACCAACTTTTTTAAGAATAAGCAATTCTGGATTTTTGATAGAATATCAAAGCTACTCTAGAATATAGGTCTTTTGCTTTCAAGGTATCCAAACAGTTGAACCTCTTCACTGAAATACAAAAAGTTGTAGGAAAGGTAAGATATTCTTAAAGCATCCTGGAAGGAGATTTTTATGAGCAGTTCTTGCAGATGATAAGAGTTTATGTGGATTAAGGGTTGATTTGACAAGTTCATGGAAGTGAAACCCTTTGGGGTTTCCTAAATGCACAAATTAGAAGTCTTGTGAAGTTCAAGAGCTGCAAATGACTGGAGAGGACCTATAAGTCTTGTTCTTGTGCTTTTGCCTAGACATCCATTTCTGACTTTAGATTGATTCAGTATGTTTGCTCCTATGTTCTAGCACTAAGAACTATCTGTGGAACCACACCAAGACAGAGGCAGGACTTTAGCCCAGAGCATGAAGCACAGTGTCCTAAAACATTATAAGGGAGCGTGGTAGGAAGCAGTTTCATTGACTCAGAATTTATTTGTGTTGGAAGAAATTTTAAAGGTCATCTAATTCCATGGACATTTTCCCTGAGACCAGCTTGCTCAAAGCCCCATCCAGCCTGGCCTTGAACATGTCCAGAGATGGGGCATCTACACCTTCTCTGGGCAACCTGGTCCAGTGCCTCACCACACTCATAATAGAGAATTTCTTTGTTATACCTAATTTAAACCTGCCCTCTTTCTATTTAAAATCATTACCCCTCGTCCTGTACTCCCTGATGAAGAGTCTATCCCAATCTTTCCCACAGGGCTCCCTTTAAGAACTGAACAGAATTTTAAGGATTCCCCAGAGCCATTTCTTCTCTGGGCTGAACAACCCCAGTCCCTCAGCCTGTCCTCACATGAGAGGTGCTCCCACCTCTCTCATCTTCTGTGACCCTCCCCTGAACTTCCTCCAGCAGGACAACATCCTTGTGCTTTGGACCCCATAGCAGACACAGAACTCCGGGTGGGGTCTCAGAAGAGCAGAGTAAAGGGACAGAATCCCCTCCCTCAACCTCCTGCCCACACTGCTTTGATGCAGCCCAGGACGTGGTTGGATTTCTGGGCTGCAGCACATTGAGGGGTCATGCTGAGCTTCCCATCAATCAGCACTCCTAAGACTTTCTCCTCAGGGCTACTCCCAATCCCGGAGTGCCTTAGCTTGTACTGATATTGGGGACTGCCACCACCGAGGTGCCCGACCTTGCCCTCAGCCTTGCTGGACTTTATGAGGTTGACCCAGGTCTGCCTCTCAAGCCTGCCAAGATCCCTCTGGATGTGATCTGTCCCTCTGTTATCAACAGCACCTCTCAGTTTGGTTTCATCCACAAAGTTGCTGAGTGTCCACTCGATCCCACGGTCCATGTTCCTGACAAAGAGGTTAAACAATACTGGTCCCAGTAACAGCCCCTGAGGGACACCACTCATCACTGGTCTCCACACAGACAGTGAGCCATTGACTGGCACTCTGTGAGTGGGACCTCACATCAATTCCTTACCCCTGGGAGATCCACCTGTCAAATCTATCTCCATTTTAGAGGCTGTGCAGGACAGTATCAAATGCTCTGCAGAAGTCCAGGTTTCCAGGCACTGTGTGGTTTGGCTCAGAATTAAGAAGTTGCTGTATTGTGTGCTGGTGGTGGTGTTCAACACACACTAAAAAGAAAAAACACCCCTGAAAACTCTTGCTCAAATCCAAACCCAGCAGTGGTCTACCTAAGAAAAACAATTTTACACATTCCCAAGTTAAGGCATTTTCATGTAAAACTAACATTTGTCTCTGTGCTGAGCTTCAGAAAATATAGACTAACAGACTTAGGTTGTGTAACTTAACAAGCTATTGAAAGCAGCTCTTCTAAGTGTGAGAGTGTTGAGATAGTGCTAGAAATGTTGTTTATACAACAGACCATGTCTCTGCTTGGATTAAAGTTTCCTGAACTGAAACTCAAGTAAAACAATAGCAGTTATTTAGAAATGACTGTACTCTAGAAAGAGTTTCCTGAGAAACAATCCCAACTGAATGCACAAAGTAATGACAACAAAAATTCCCTCCTCCTTATCCTAAATAATAAGTTGTTTTCCTTTTCTTTCCTCTCTAAAAAAAAAAAAAAGGAATTCTAAAAGAATTTAATTTTTCTGTCACTAATATCCATTATTAGCATTTAGATAATTCAGTTTTCCTGGTAATTTTTCTTTGCTTATAATTTTTTATAGTAGAAATTTTTTCAGATTCAGAAAGCATTTGGTTATCATGTTCCTCCTCTGGCCAATAGATGGGACTCTTACCTCTGATATCCCTTCTCTCTTTGATCTAATTGCATAGATAATAATGCAAAAACCATTCTTGAAATCTGAAACATAAGAGATATGTTTAGTCTCTGAAAAATATATCAACAAGGGACCTCTGCAGCTGTTGACATCTCAAATAAGCCAGGTATACAGGAGATTGGAGATAGCAGAACTTGAGCTTAGAGCAGCTTTATCTTCCAGACAAAATGTTTCATTTACAAATTAAAAACACTTTCTGTCTGGAGGTTTTTTCCTCTGAAGGAGGATGCATATTGTAAGAGCCAGGTAGCATAATAAATAAAAACCAAACCACCAAGCCGGTAAAGTTAATCAGGGGAATTAGTCATGACTGTGTTCCTGTTGCTTTTTACTCTCAGACACGAGACTGGCACATAAATTCCTAAAGCATATTAGGAGCTGGCCAGCATTGGAATAACAAAACTGGATTTTGTTTGAAAGCACTGCTTTGGGTGATAGATAGTTCCAAGGTGAAATGGTCCATGGAAATAGCTCTTTCCTCTTATTTCTGATGAAATGTACGTAGGCTTCATCCTAATTGGAAATGCACCAGATCTCATGGTAGACCTAAGGACTCCTGTGTTCCAGCTTTCCTGGCTGAGAAGTTATTGGTGGAAATACTGGAATATTATCAGTGACATCTGCAGTCAGTGTCCTAAAGTTGATGGCAGGGAGTCTGGGACTTCTTTGTGGCTGTTGTGGCATGTGGATAGCTCTTCTGCAGACAGTCAGGGAGCTGAATGCCTGGAAGCTCTACTGCTGTTAACACTGTGTTCAGAGATTGGCCTTTCAGATTTAATTTCCATTGCTTTTCCTTTTTCCAGTGAAATTCTTTGATTAACTTGTCTTTCTAGGTTTTGGAATAGAAAGGAGAAGATGAAATCCTAAAGCAGAACTGCAGTGTCTCACAGAGGAATGCATTTTATTTTATAGCCCTCAAGATGGCTGTGAAATGGAGACAAAATGCAGTTTTGTCTTCAAGGGTGTGTTTCTGTCTGCTGCCCTTGTTGCAGCACTGTCCCTGCACGTTTCCCTTCACAGAGTTCCCGTGTGTTTGGTTTCCCTGTGGATTGTGCCTTGTGTTGCCTGAGCACCTTGGGGGATGCTCAGCAATGGCCTGGAAAACCCCACACATTAGGACACAAATGTGAGCATATGCAGAGTGTGTGTGCAGCAGACACACAGTGCTGCCCCGAGGGCATTTGCCCAGAATTGATCACATGAGCAGGATGATGCCATCAGGCCCCATCTGACGTGCTGATGTGTGAGATGGCCATCAGTCAGATCAAGCAGCAGCCAGGGAATTATGCATGACTTTTGACACAAAGGAGTCACACAGAAAAGAGATATGAAAGGCATGTAAAAAGTGGCGACAGAGCTGGGTTTGGCACAGCCAGAAGCTGCCCCACCATCACCATCACCTCTGCCCAGGCCAGGCAGAGCATCGTTCCTGAGGGGACTGCAGGAGCCTGTGTCCAGTTGGACAGGACAGCAGCACTCTGGACAATGCACACCTGCAGCATGCAAGCCTGAAAACACAGAGTGCTGACATTCAGGTATTTACCAGCAGTTCATTATGTGCCTAGAATTGTGGATATTACTGATGTCATCCTAATTTTACAGGAGACTGTCAGGAGGCTTTGCCTCAGTGTGTGCCTGGCTGGACCTTGTGCTCTGAACGCCCACAGGCAGCTGGAGAGCAGTAGCTGCACTCCTGGAGTGTGTCTCAGCTTTCATTTCATCCAGATGGAATCAGTTTCACACAGAAAGAACTCAGCACTCCAAAACTGTTCCCAAAGCATGGAAAACAGGCAAATGGGAGTGTTGCTGACTCATCCAGCAGAGTGCTAGGGCAGTGTGCCCTCAGCTGAGCACGATCTGTTCCCATCACATGGATGTCTTGCCACCAGGTCAGAAGCACGAATGAGCTGCAGCAGAGGGGCATTGAAAACCCCAGTGCTGAGGTGCCTGAAAGCAGCACAGCTTTTCAGGTGGTGTGTCTGACTCTCACACCCGTTTTGCTAGCAAAATTAATAATGATGTCATGTTTTCATTCTGTTCTGTAATAAAAATTCCAAATAAACTTGATTGGTATTCTAATTTATTCAAATATTATCTATTGTTTTTTTAAGCTAAAAGCAGTTCTATATTTAATTACAGATAATTCAAGTCTCAAAAGGCAGGGAAGAGAATGTCTTGGCTACAAAACATGGCAATCCCTTACTGAGCTGTTGTCACTACTGTAGCCCCCCAAAAATCTTTTTTATGTTTTTTTTTTGTGATAATAAGGTATGTCAACTTATCCTCTCTTTGCGCAATAAATGAGCTACTGCAGTTCTACACTACAGGCAAACCTGCCAGCTGGTAAAATGAAATATTTCTATTTTGTTGTTGGTTTTACAGTCTTAAGAGACTTTCCTTTGAAGCAAGCAAACTCCACCACCTGCAAGGTAACTGTGCCATTAGTCAAAAGGCTTTTGGCAAGTTGTGCAGCATCCTTCTCAAAGCACATGAAAAGGAGTGGGGGTTGATCATCTACTGGTTAAAAAAGGGAAATAGGGGAAGGGAGAAGGAAATTTCTTGATCATGTTGAAGCTCTGCAAACAAAATGTGTCATTCTCTTTAACAAGGACTCTCATTTGTCCCCAGGCAGTCAGCAGGCCAGACTGCTGAGTCAGACCCAATGTCATCTCAAATGATCAAAAGTTGTGATTGTTCATGCTCTCTGCTCTCAGTTTCCCTTTGCAATGCTCTCTAACTGTTGTTTGCACAAAACTTTGCTTGGTATTTGCTTTAGTGAGCAAATGTGAGAGTGTATGTTCTTTACAGGACAGCTCAATGTCCAGCACAGTACTGCACAGCATGTTTAGGCAGCACAGATGTCTCCACTGTCCCTGTTAGGTAGCACACATATCTCTATTGTGGAGGAAATGTGCTTCCAGCTCACAGAAACACCTCCTCTTGTCACATTTTCTCTAAATTATTTCATTCATTTCTTGAACCAAGCTAACAAGGTTACAGAATACTGAGTTTTCCTGAATCTTTAAGTTGTTGTTAAATATTTCTCTTGTGTCCTAAGAGATGGATTTGTTTCTCACCTCCTACTTGCCTCCCCTGCATTCCCCAAAACATGATGAAATTTATGACCTGAACATGTAGAGAGATGAAGGGAAATATCTCCTTATGTTTGACATGATTAACCTCTATCTTCAGCAGCAGAAGAGAACATTACTTCAAGCTCTACAGGTGTACTTTGAAAAGAGCAGAATGATTTAAATGCCTAGAAGCTTCACAGACAAATTCAATTTATTGAGAGTAGTCTGTCATTATACTTTTAAATGCTGCATGGCTGTATTGGAAGACAAGAAGCAATAGGGTTTCCTCCAGAGAGAGAACTGTCCAACATATCAGTGATTTTTCCATCATGCTTTCTCCAAAGTATAATTGTCAGTGTTGATAGCTTGAAGTTCAGTTTATTGAAAGAATCATCTCAAATGTAAGGAAAAACAGTTCTGCTTTTCATGGCAACTTGAAACCATAATGAGATGCTTCTGACCTATGATGCACCTGTGTGTGCCTTTTCTGGCCTCCACACCTGAGAATGATGAACAAGAGCCTCATTAAACTGCTTGGAGTCTGTGGCTGTTTGCATGAGGGATTACTTCTGTACTGTAGCTGTGATGACGGCTGGAGTCTGGCAGCCCAGAATTCAGGCAGGCTGCCCTGCTTATCATCCTCTTGATTCTCTGTGCCCTTTGCCTCCCTCCAAGGGCTCCACAGTAATCCTTGCTGTGCAGAATGTGAGGACATTTTACAGTGTTTTGTATTCCTGGGGAAATGTGAGTGCTAGGTCAAATGATGCTTTCAGCTCCCTCAGGCTAGAGATATTGATTCAAGTGTAGTCCATTAATATAATAATTATGAATTCATGACCCAGTGTTTTGCTCTCCTGTACAGAACAGTTACTGTTTCATAATGGCTATTGTTGTTTTCCAAGTACACTTAAAACCCTCTGCACTATCTACTAGAATGAATGACCTTCTTTGGCTCCGAGTTCATGTAAATTATATAACCAAACATTTCTACCCCAATTCTCCAAAAATGATAAGAACTGAATCAACCAAGCAATGACAATAGAAATGCCAAACAAAGGACCCAGGATAACCTTAAACAAAACTGAAGCATATCAGTTTAATCCAGGATAGCAAAAAACTTTGTCAACTTTATTTTTGGGAGCTAGAAGAGACTGCTGTTTCACCATGCTCTGGTGGTGAGGTATACAAGGATGTGCTTCCAACAGAATGACCAAATCTGGTAGGAAAAGAGGGCTGAATTGCCCACCTCTACTGGCCACAATAGCTGGTGATAACATATCCAAGAAAGGGGAAACTGAAAAAGATGAAAGCATCTTTTCTGAAGATTAAGACCCACTGGTGGCAGGCTGTTAAAGATGTCTGTAGGGATTTGGTTTTCACCGAGAGAAGGCCGCCCACTCTCCCAGGTTCCCTCATCTTTAGCAATCTAGAGGGAAGGAGGAGCAGATGGACTCTGCTTCCCCTGGCAGCCAGCAGGGAGGAGCACCAGAAGGTGGAGGCCACCTTGCATGGCTGAGCCTCCTCTGCAGCTGGCAGATCCAGCACTGGGAGGCCCTTTTGAAGCAGGGTGGCAACTGAGCCCTTGGCTTGCCATGCTCTTGCAGCCCAAGAGGGAAAGGTGTGATGAAGAGTATGGGTTAGAAATCAGGCTTGGTCTTCTTCTCCATGCGGAAGAACAGTAGGGAAAGTAGTTTCCAAAACCAGCCAGCCAGCTTCTCTTCTGACAGTGGAAATAGGAGATGGCTCAACCTGCAGCCTACTGTGCCTGATGTGTGCACCCCACCTGCACTGCTGCACCCTAAGGGGTCACTGGAATGAAGGTGAAACTCAGAAACACTAATAATTTTTGCAGACAAATGAACTAACAAGCAATTCCTCTGTCTGCAATGCAGAAATGTTTTTCTCCTTTTTTTTTCACTTGCTAAACAAGCCAGCAGTATAAAATGACTTTGGAAGAACTTGTTGTTATCAGTTCCACACAGCTGTAGCTTGAAGGAGAGAAAAACCTTTGAAAACCCCCTGAAAACTCCCAGCTTTCAAAACTGGCAGTCCATGATACAGTGGAAGAACCCATTGCAGAAGCTGCACATCCTGGTGTGGGTCTCTACCCTGACCTCATGAAAAATCCTTCTTTTGCAAGCAAATCCAAGAACTGGCAACAGTTTCACTGGGCTGTGCTAGAAAGGACTGTCTGTATCACAATAGCTGCTAGGCAAATTTCTTACATTGATAACTGTCAGGTCTTTGGGATGGAAAGAATTGACTGCTTTTTCAAGAGAGGGGAACAGAACAGCTTTACATTTTCACATATTTGAGGAAAAGATGTGGTCCTTTCCACTTTCCAAAATATAGTTAGTTTAATTAGCAAATTTCTTGCTCTTTTATTTTCCATTTACTAAACTAACTCTTGGAGCAACCCCTCTTAGTTCTTGGTGCTGTACAAGCATACAATAAGAGGCAACAGAGACATAATATCCTGAGTTATAGCTAGGTACCAAGGCACAGATCAGCTAAGTCATTTACTCAGATCATGACTGATGTGGATTAACGTTTCTTGATCTGGTTCAACTCTTAGTCCAGTGCTTTATACATTGGCATTATGTACAAATTGACAAAAATGCTCCTTTTAGATTAATTTATTATGATGAACAAGTGAGATTTAATTGTAAGATTTGGGACCAGAAGTATCATTATCACCAGATCATTTTTTTTCTATTGGCATGTTATAATGGTACATAGTCCTGAGCAGTCATACATTTGTCAGATATTATCATAAAAGCTGCTTTTGTGATTAGCACCATTCTCCTTAAAGCAAGAAAAAGTATTTCAGCCACAGCTATTCTTTTCTAGGAAGCAGAACATTATAATGAATGTGTCTGTCTTATCCTCCTGTGAAAAATCAGTATTATATAAAACAGGGACATATAGTATCTATAAAAAAAAAGAAAAGTAGTGCTTTTTAGAAAAAAAGAAATTATTACTTAGGTGGATTTTGAAAAGCATCTTACTAAGGCAAAAGAAAATTAAAATAGCCAAAGCTATTTAAATATTCAGAACCAGTGTCTCTTCTGAGTTATATTAGAGAGCACACTAAGAGAAGGAAAGCACAATTTATCTGAGAAAACAATTTTTCTCTTTACCATTTTTTCTCCTGCTTTTTTCCTCTTTCCAGTGTCTTTTTCAGTACTTCCTCTGATACTGAGTTGAATGCTGACGAGTCAATACTTGAAATAAACATATATGACCAAGATGAAATACTTGAAATTTGTCACCACTTCTAACTTTCCTGGCTGGAAACTGAAATGTTTTGCAAGGTTTGTGGTTTTTTTTTATGAATTATAAAAATCAAGGTCTCACTGAATGGCAGCACAGCCTTCAGGTGTATCAGCCCCAGTTTCATAACATCAGCAAACTTGCTGAGGGTACATTCTATCTGTTTTTCTCTCTCAGTATTCACAAGTTAAAAATAAAACCACCAAATCAGAAAAAAAGTGTCTCTAAAATCATGACATTGGCAGTGGAGACATAAGTAGGTGAAATACCTTAAATGAGTTCCAACTTGTTTAATATTTCACTTTTTCTTTACTTCTATGTTAGACAAATAAATTAAGAATATGTGGGTGCAGACACAAACTTGTTTTCATGCATGGGTCATTAAATAATTGAGGTCTGCCGCAAGAAGAAAAAAAAATTATGTGTTCTTTCAGGCTCTTTTCAATTATACATGAATTATACACGTTATCAAGTTAGCAGGAAGGGAATACATGTTTGAAGGCTCTGAACTGGCTACTCATATTCATGAGGCAGATTTGGGAAGTATAACATCATTTTATGTTTTGTTTCAGTGGTCAGGAGGAGTTAACCAGGAAAGAAGGATGTAAGGTACAGGGAGCCATTAAATAGACTAATATATTTCAACAACTAACAAAGCAGTTGAAGAGAGATGCTAAAAGTCTGTCAGATGGCAAGAGAAGGCAAGAGAAAAAGGAAGAATTTTTCAGTGCCTTTCCTGCAAAGAGCGGAGAATCAGATGAATCAAGAAGCTGGAAAATTAAAAACAAGATTGTGGACATATTTCTTTTCATGATGGTCTGAAATAGTATGGCTGTCTTATATTATAAACTAAATTCAACATAAAACATCCAAGCTGTTGGGGGTTGGATCTGTTTCTTTTGTGTTTGTGGAAGTTTTTCCTGGTGGTTTTGCTAGGTAAGTGATTGCTGGGTTCTTATGGGTGCTTGACTGAAACAAAAGGAGGCAGCAGGTTTTTCCTGGGGACAGCAGTGAACAGGACAGTTCGGTCTGAAGGGCACGGTTTGGAAAGGACATCAGAGCACCAGAGGACCCTGCTTGTTTTCCACTGGATTTCTTCCCAGAGGAAGACTGGACTCATCTCATCACCACTGGACTTTCTACAGGACCATCTCCACTCCACAGAACTGCATCTATTACTCCAGGAGGATTTCATCTGGACTGCTTTTAACACCCTGACACCCAGGGTGTCAGGTCACATCCCCGACTCTGTCAGGGCATTTTCTGGGGTTTTGTGTGTTTTGTTTTGCTTGTCTCTCGGTGCTATTACATTTGTATTTTCTTTGTTTTCTCTAATATTCCTAGTAAAGAACTGTTATTCCTATTCCCAAATCTTTGCCTGAGAGCCTCCAATTGCAAAATTATAATAATCTGAGGGAGGGGTTTACATTCTCTATTCAAAGGGAGATTACAGCTTTTTGCTAGCAGGTACCTGTCTTTCAAACCAAGACACAAGCCCAAGTTCAACTTTAAAGCATTACAGGAGGAAATATTTTCCAATAAGGTAAAGATCCTGTAAACCAAACAGAAAGACAACTTTGTCCTGGCTGCATCCACAGCAGTGCAGCCAGCAGGGTGAGGGAGGGGACTCTGCCCCTCTGCTCTGGCATGACCCCATCTGGAGTTCTGTGTCCAGCTCGGGGGTCCCCAAAATAAGCAGGACATGGATCTGTTGGAGCGAGTCCAGAGGAGGGACATGAAGATGGTCAGAGGGCTGGAGCACCTCTGCCGTGAGGAAAGGCTAAGAGTTGGTGTTGCTCAGATTGGAGAAGAGAGGCAACAACAAAATCCCACAACAAAAGAGGTCTTTAGTTTACAATATTTGAGTAAATTTCAAATCTACCACAAGATATTTCCTCCACAAAGGAAATCAGAATGCAGAATCTACTGTAAAACTGTTTTGTTTTGGGCAAAGTATTGAGAAAGTCATTGCTTCCTTTCATCAAACTGACATGCCACATGGAAAAATATCAACATTAACTTAAAATCATATGTTATTCCTTATTGTCCTTTGAAGATTTTTGTGTCTATCACATTTTTCTTTGAGAGACATTTTACTTATCTGAGGTTTTTGGATGCATGAACATGAAGTCTGATATTGCTGCACTTTTAGCCCAAAAAACCTCTATTCTGTTTTAGGAAAATAACAAACTAAGAACTGCCAGCACTGACGTTGCTTAAAGGTCTCCTGATCCTTACAAGATTAGGATCAATAGATTTCATCAATAGTTGATGACAGCTGAATACCATTAGGTTTGGATATAGAAATTAAAGCTTCCACTAGAGCAAGAAGCAGCTATTTCACTTGGTTAAGATGCAATATGTGATAGAACTGCACAAAAAATATTGTGCAACTGCAGTTAAAAATTTAGACATTCCTCTTGTTACTTCCATTTTGCCTCATAAATAGACTGCTGACAGCAAAACCCACTTCTCCTCAAAGTCAAGTGGAGGAGGGACTAAAATCTTTGGATTTTAGGGAAAAGGCAGGACCTAGTGTTACAGTTAGTGAGTTAAGAAGAGGCAGTAAGCAGAACACTGGTGGGTCTGTCTCCCTAGGGCTGTTTTTTACTATGAACTTCTGCAGCCCACATGAATAGAAGGCACATGGAGAAATTCATATCTCTGTGAGGAGGCTCAGTCCAGCTCTCCAACATGAGCCCTGGCCACACTCTTCCAGCACATTTTCACGTTATTTTTTTTTAGAATAAATAGGCATTTTTCGACTGATAGATGTGTCATTGAAGTGTTTCCAAACCCTATAATACACAGCAAAAAAATCACAACAGCTACTGCTTGCATTTTGACAGGTTTCTTATTTTTCTGGCAGGCTGTGCTTCTCCCATAAAAGAAGAGGTATTTTAGAAGGACATCTCTTGATTTGTGACTCATTCTGCACAGTAGTATCTTCATTGACTTGAAGCTGATAAAATATTCCATTTCCCTTTTATGGCTTCAGGGGTTTTTTCCTTTTCAGAACTGGTTTGGGTTTGGTTGATTTTTTGTGGTTTTTTTTTTTTTTTTTTTTTTTTTTTTTTTTTTTTTTTGTTTTGTTTTGTTTTGTTTTGTTTTGTTTTGTTTTTTGTTTTTTGGTTTTTTTTCTATAATACAATGAACCCTTGATATGTTGTTTGGGTGGGTTTTTTTACCTTGATGTGAGAACTGCTGTCTGTTCAACCACTCTACCTTTTCCTTCTGCATTTTTGCACTGGAATCTTAAGCACAATGCCATGGACAATGTCTGCTGTAGAATCTTACTTTGCCTTTTGTCTTTTCCTTATTTGCTTTGAGAGCATCAGAAGTACCTACGTTGATACGGACTGATGAGAGCAAATCTACAAATTATATTCTGGAGACTTCTCTGGAGTTACTGTCAATTGATTCTGATACCTCCTTTTTGTACTCAAAAAAGCACTAACCTAATCCACTTATTTTGTATGATAAACATCATGAAATGGACTTTGCTGATGATTTTTAGTAGCCATTTAAATTCCTCTGAAACTATTTTATCACTTCTGTCTGAAATGACCCTTCTTAGATAATTTATTCTGTGAAAGTAACAATATGTTTACCATAACTGGCTTGCTAAATAAGTGTTGAGTCCCCTGTGATGAATGTGCTTATTCTTGTCAGCAGAATGAAGCTGTAGCCTATATAAATATGTCAGACATGCCATGGAGCAATTGCTAGAGCCTTCTGGAAATCCCTTTGGTGTCCCCCCTGTCCCTCGCCCTGTCCCTCGCTCTGTCCCTCACTCTGTCCCCCGCTCTGTCCCCTGCTCGGTCCCGCACTGCCAGCTCGCAGCCCGGAGCAGGCGGGCATGGGCAGCGTGTGCAGCAAAGCATCTCCTCCTGCACCTCCTCCTGCACCTCCTCCTGCAATCCTTTCCCATCTGTCAGACATTTCCAGATTTCCTCTAGGGCCATCGAGAGGAAAAGCAGGAGGAGGTGGAGTGCTGGATCACACATGAGCACAAGAACAGGACTCTCTGGCATCACAGGGAGGTCGGGATCCTCCCCAGCCCTGTCCAGAGGCTTCTGCTGGGCTTCACACGGGTCTCTGCAGTAAAAGCCTGTGCTGGTGCTCTGCCAGCAATTTAGATGATAGCGATCTGCCAGGCATAGGATTAATATTTCTTTCAGATTATTACATCAATTTTCACTGCTACTTGTGTCCTCACTCACTGTTTTTTGTGTCCTTCTTTCTTGTTTTGTTCCACTCCCATTTTTCTGTCTGATACCTTAGGTTTTAAATTTTTCTGTTCTGCTTTGGTGTCCAGCTTTTAGCTTTATACTAAGTGTTACTAGGATCTTTCCACAGGGTGATGAAGACAAAACAATCCTATTCTAGCTGGAGACTCAAGGACAATCTCTTCAAACTTCAGGCCCAAAATATAAACAATGTGAAAAGAGGGGGCGGGCAAGCAAGGAGGATGAAACTTCATAATTTGAAGCTATTAATTGGACAGTTGACTCCTGTATGCAAATAGTCTAAAACTTATAAAAATGTGAGATCTCATGACCAAGCCCTCTTTTGCTTCCATCTTGGAACTATCCAGGCGTGGCTCCAGTACTGCCAGGGTGTGGCCTTTGAAGGCACTTCAATAAATATCCACTTTATTCCTCTTAACTCCATCTAGCCTCTGTTCCAGCTCCTTAAGGCATCAGGTCTTCGGGAACAGTATTAACCCTTTTAGACTCCATGTGTGAAGTAAAAATCTGCAGTGTGAAGCAACAATCTGCAGAGTGAAGATCCCTTCTGTGGTATGTCATACCTTCTGAACTTGTTCTTGATGGTTTCGTTTTCTCAGTAAAGCCATTTATTTTCCCAAGATACTGGCAAATAGTAGGAAGTGCTGTTACATGCTCTCATGATCTCATTCATCAGTGTGCAAGTACAAAGCAGCAGCAGGGAGAGAGTCCATGGCTCCCTGTTACTGCCCTGTTTGTATTTATGGAGAGTTGATTTTAGTCTGTGGTTCTAACATAAATTTTTCTGGTAACAGCTCGTGACTAACACATGGCAGCTGAGTCTGGCATTTCACCTTGAAGATAAAACCAAAAGATAACAGGAAATGAATGAGGAGCAGCTCCACTGAGCTCTTAAATCTCCATACATTGTAAAATTACTGAAACAGCTGCTAGGGATTGCACTGATGCTCATTTGCTTCCGTGACTGAGCTCTGGATCAACCCTTCTTCACTTTCTGTCCCATTTGAAATGTTTGCTGCCTTGTAGGGTTTAAGCTACACCTGAGCCACCAACACCCCACTGTGCTACTGATCGCTTTGGAAATAAAAGGCAGAGCAGTGTAGTCAGCTAAACCTCCCCAGGGTGGTGCCAGGCTGAAGTCAGCTCAGCAGGTATTTCTGCCGGCTGTTTTCACTCTCGTCAGCTTTGCAATCGAATGGGTGAGAAGCCCATGTGCCTGTGACAGCTCTGACCGTGTCACATCGGGGGGCTGATGGAGTGGGTGTGGGGTGAAACCACGACAGACTTGTCCCTTTCTGCTCCACCCTGCTGAGCCGAGGGCAGCTGGAGGAGAGGGACAGCTCTGCAGCTGTGAACCTGGCTCTGACAGCACAGCCTCTGACCCTCCCTGCTAGAGTGGTCATGAAACATGTTCACAGAATGTAACAGGCCTGTAGAGATAAGGGCAGGGGGGAAAACCTCATGGAATTGTGTGCTGTACCACACACAGTCATAAAGGGGCTTATGGAGAAGGAAGGATGAGAGAAGGGGGGAGCAGAGGGAAAGAGCTGTGTGTGCTAGGAAATTGTCTTTCTAACTATGCTATCCATTAACAAAAACATGTTTGTACAGTCTGGTAAGTTAATGCATCAACTCTTAATTATTAATTCCATAATAATGTATAGAAATATATCCAATACATAAAAAAAACTTTGGTTTTGTATTCTCCTAATGAAGATATTTACTTTGCATAATGGACATTATTATAGCCATGGTGTCATACACTGAATTAAAGCTATTTTCATATGTTAGCTACAGGTTCACTGCTCATTCTCAATACAATTACAGCAGAAGTGAATGAAGTCCAAAAGGACCAAACTTCCATTTTTTGCACTGCTGTATTCTAAGCAATAAAAGATTAAAAGAGAACAAAATCAAATCTCCAGGAAGGAAACAGCATTTTTTTGGCTTTATCCCACAGAGTTACTGCTTGAGTAGGTTTTGATTCAGATTTATTTTCTCATCTCTAATTAATAACGTCAGTCATTTTTTTCCTCTGATCATCTGATATCACTGTGGTGGTTTTAATTAGCTGTTTCACACAGATAAGTCACTGCATTGCCCTTAAAATTGCACATCTCAACAAATTTATTAAACCTGCACTTACAAAATCAAGGGAGCAATTGTCAGAGTAACAGAAAAAAAGTAGCTGGCTCTTTGCAGAAATGCTTATTTTGGTTAAATTTTCTGGTATCTAATGAGGATGAATTCTGATCCAAGTTTCTCCTCTGTTTTATGGTGTGTCTAATGATTTTTCTCTATGTTTTTTCCTGATGCCCTTGTTCTCAACTTACTCCACTCCAGACACATCTGTAACCTCCTGTCCTTTATATATGTACTTGTAATATTTGCCAGGCTTAATTTATTTGAGATTGATAACCTGTCTGTCAAGTGTATCAGAAGTCATTAAAGCTTCTGAGAATTACTGAGGTTGAACAAAGGAACAGAAGAGGCAAAAGCCTCACTCCTGTCTCATACCAAAATGAAAATCACCCAGCTAGATTCCAATTTGGTACAGGCCCAAGAGAAGGCATTCCTGCATCTTTTGCCATGGACTCATCCTAATTCTAACAACCACTCTCTGGCTCTACCCTACTGCATTTCCAATTCTACTGTTTGTTCTACTTTTAAATGTAAACGGGTAAATGATTTTGTGATTCACTGTTTCCATTAAAGAGCAAACGTGCCCAGAAAGATTAACTGAAGTGAAATAAAAACAGCCATTTTCAAAACTTTTATGAAGCTCAGATGTTATGAACAAATAGATTTACATTTTCAACTGTGGAACGTGATTTTTTTCTGAATTACTAAAAATTCTTCAGCATTTTGAAATGACAATATGCAACTGCTGATTATTTTTTTCTTCCCAACAAAAGTACTTAACTAGGATTGAAAAAAATTTGGAAGTTGTTTCAGTCATCCTGGTTGTATTTGTTTCTACATGAAACATTCCTAGAGATCACTTTACTCAGCTATAGCAGTAGTTCTGTGTTCTTCCAGCAATTCTCCCATCTATTAATGGAAGTGGTCTGTGCAAGAAATCAGGGTATAAACTAATTTTCCACTGCCTTTGCATAATAAATCACACAACATGGAGCCAAGGATGTACAACAGCTTGTTCTATTTTTATGTTTGAACAAACAGCTTTCAGTCTGCTCTGTGTTGTATTCAAACAACCAGCCACCCTAACCAACCATCTCAGACTGACAGAAACCTTCCCTAAGGCTTTTTGCCATGCTCTGGTGAAGACACTGCTAGGATCACAACCCCCATCTTCCACATGGGGAGCTCACATCTTCTACCATGGTTAAAACAGCAAATAGCTGAGCACACCTGGTTAGTCAAACACCAGATGCTTACATGCTGCTTGGTATTATTCAGTTTTTCATTGCTGGTTAGGGAGAAGTTACCAAGCTGAACATCAGTTAGGGATCTGGACCCAGAAGGCTCAAACTGATCTGATGTTCTCCCTCCATACTTGGAGAGCTATGGGGGAGCTATTGGACAGTGCTTGGTCAGGATTCATCCTGATAAGGCATGAGCTAAGAGTTGCTGTCCCTGACACTCTTTTTCTATTACTTTTTTCTAAGATTTTGTTGAGTTATTAATTCATCAAGGAAAAAAGTGTTTAGCTGTCAATTGCTTTGCAATACCAAGTGAGTCAACGTCCTTCCCAGCTCCCAGATTATCATGCTGAACCCACTGAAAATCTTATTACAGATATGCCAAACTGCCTGTTGGTGATCAAGGTACTCAGGTGAGATGAGTAATTTTCACAGCTAGGAGAAATTTGCATTAAACATTATCAAAAACAAAGTGTCTTAATGAGTGAATTAATATCCTTGTGTTGCTTTTCTTCTGAGCATAAAAAGCTAGTATTGTGCTGAATTATGACATATCTTTCTACTAAAAATTTAAATGAATATCCTGAAATTCTGCCTGATCATTCATTACTTTATCCCCTAGAATAATAGACAAGCAACTATATTCTTCATGAAAAAGTTCTATTCAGGGTCATGGTAGAATTCATATTTATTCTCTCATCTTGAGGGTCTCTAGAGACACAAACAGATGACAGAAAATTGGTTCTACACAGGAACTAGGAAGTTCTGTCCTGAAGTAAAAGGGTGGGGTCTGTGAGATCTAAAACTCATAACCACCAAAGACAATAACTCTGCTTTCATCTTTTAGGCAGTTATGTTTTTCATTTGTTTCAAATACTGTGAATTTGTTTCAATACAAATTCAAATTGCCTATACCAAATTGTACAGGCAATTGGTGTTAATGCCTACAATATAGTGTGCTCATAGAATCTGAAGCTTAAGGAATGAGATTCCAGCATAATTTTAAAATAATTTTATTTTTATTAAGAATTTGGAATTATAGTCTAAATTTTGTCCATAATAACAGAAGACTTTCCATAGTGGTTTTTTTTTAAATAGGGGCAACAGTTTTAACCCAAGGTACATATATGCAATGTATGCACAAAGCAGACTTTGACCGTATACATTTTCTTCTCTGAAATTATGGATTATCAAACAGCATTAATAGTTGTCTTTACAGGATGGAAAGACATGATATAAGCTAGGAGAATGCCCAGCTTCTGCTGATACACTTAGGATGACAGTTGGATTTCACATTAGCTTCTCATCAACCCTCATACTGATGGTGGCATGGCTTGGGGTCAGATGAGCAGCTTCTACAGAGCTGGGTACTTGCTTGCTCCTGCCAAAGTTTACCACTTGGTGTTTTTCCCTACTGAACTGCACCTCCTCTTTCTTCAGATCCCCTTTCAGTGACAATTACAGCTTAGCTGATAGTCCCTTAAGAAGCAAGTAATTAAGCGATAAAAACCCCATAAAAGCAGACTTCCTCAGCCATTTTTAATTTTTGTTTTGAGTGATTATTCTGGCAAATTTCCTGCTCCTTCATAAGGCTCTTGTACACTTTATCTCCACCCAAGTTGATGGAAATTAATGATAAAAAAGAGCAGCCCTCTTAAAGTTCTTCCAGCCTCCTTTGCCACATGATCCCAGATCTGTCTCAACAAACCACAATATCCAGTGACCTTTTTGACAGGCAAGAGATAAACCAAATTTCCCATGTGAGCCAGCTGATTACTTAAATACATTTTTCATATTTTTTGTGACAATTGTTTTTTTCAGAACAAGAAATTAAAGATTCCTTATCACTTGCCTTGAGCCAATACCAGTCCAAGATGAAGACTAAAAGAAAAGAAAGATGCAAAACCCCTCACCTTTGAAACACTATTTAGACTCTCATGAAGATTAAAAGCCCCTAAATCAAACAGCATTTGTCAAACAGTTATGATCTGCACCTCATCATAAATCCTAAGCCATTTAGGCATGTGTGGAAAATCCACCCAGGATTTCAGCAGTAGTTCAGTGTTCTCCATTGGCAGGCAGCAACAAATAGAAAGAAAGATCCCTGCTTTGAATAATGATATTTATCTCACAGGAGATATATTTTCCCTCACAGTCTTTACTTACAAAAGGCTTTTCCAGGTGCAGATTTCTCCCACAAACCAAACACTTATCCATGGGCTCACTACATCAGCACAAAAACACAGCTATGTGGCACAGCATGTGTAGGACAATAAATTACAGTTGACCACAGTTGCTACAGTATTTAACCATGTTAAGTGTAAATCTCCCAAACACATTTGGAGCTGATCATGCCTGTAGCTAGTTACAAACTTTAAAAGCTAGCCTCTGGATGGTAATAAAGCAATTACCAATGATGGCTTCTGTTCTCAAAAAATGCAGCCATGGAAATATTTGTACAGCAGTAAGTGCTCTGTGCTCCATCAGAGCTGGACACAGAGTAAAGAATCCAACATAGCTGTGATTTTTTATGAACCTTAAATACAGGAGGTAATAGACTATGAAATTGCTTTTTTTTTTTTTTTTTTTGGAGTTGTTTATCAAAACACAGAAGGCCCACTGGGAATGTGACCTGAGTTAGAGAAACAGAATTAAGAATAATTTATAACAAGTGGAGTAAACGGTTTATAATGATTCACTGTTCCACCTCAGTGTGCACTTAATGTTATCAGACAGTTTGTTATGAGTTAGTTGTGACTCAAGTGAGCAGAGACACATTTTAATTGAGACAAATGGGAAAACAATTTGGACAAGGATACTGTTGGCTAAGTGTATGTAGAACAGGTGGTGCCAACATGCCTTCCCCTCTCCCTCCTACCCCAACAGTTCTACTAACAGAAATGCCTTGGCAAAAGTGAGCACATTTCCAGGGCCTGTTTTTCTATTGTTGTTGCTGACTTGCAAACTGAGTCTGTCCTTATTTCTGCAATGTCAACTGATGCTGGACCAACAGGTACAGGCATAAAATGGAGTAACAGATATGTAGTAAGAGTTCTCTGGCCCACCTTCTGTCAAAATGTCCCTGGCACAGCTGCTGGGCATGCATGTATTCGTGCTGAGCTGCTTTTGAAACTAGCCAGCATATTTTGAGAATTTCATTAACACAGCATCAGCTGGGAGAAAAGATTGGTGTTTTACTGATTCCCAGATTCAGTATCTGATCTCTGACCGATAATCATGTTGAAAGGATAATTTGAATGTATCAGGCAAAGTGCATTGTGGGATGTTTCAGTGCAATCCACAGCACCAGATGCTCTAATTACACAGAATATATATTTCCAGTCTTGAAATTCCTTCTGCAATTACAGCAGGTTTTACAGAAACATTGTAGGTTGTGGAAGTATTTTATGAAAAGGAAATGGAAATGTTACCTTATGTTAATAGTGGTAGTATATAAATGTTTCAGTATGTTAATACCGATAGTATTTTCATAAAATACTTTTATAAATTACTTACTTTTGAATAAAATACTTAAAATTTTGCTTTTGATAAAATCCTCTGAATGCCTACTGTAGATTGATGTAGCTATACAGTGGCAACTCTATACCTTTTTCACTATCAGAATGTAACACTTGATAGAAAGTCTTGAAAAGTCATGACAGACAAGATAGTCTATCCTCTCTGACACAGACCAGTAGCAGATGCAGAAGAATGAGGCAAGGTAATACATGTCTTGCACATCTTCCAGAGCTCCAATATTTACTTCAAAGTTCTGGCTTTTTAAATATTCCACAGCTTGTCTGCATGCCATGTCCTCAGCCATTAGTTCCTGGACTGCAAACACTTACATGCTCTCAGATGTGCTGATTCTCAGGCCAAATCAGAACATACACAGTGCCTACATAAGCTAGCAGGATACACAGAAACATGAGCAGCAAGACTCCGTGGTGTGATGTGTGGCAAAAGGCATCAGTCACCCCTTAAAGAGGAATCAGTCTGTGGAGGTGCCAAAAGCTTTTAATTCAGATGAGGTCCCTGAGGATTGAGGAGTTTATCCACAGTGCCATCTCACTCAGTTTCCTGGTTTGAATCTTTAATTCAGGGCCCTGCTGGATTTGATTCCTGCTGGATCCCTGAGTGCTGACACTGACTCTGTGATCTCTCAGTCCTGAAGTCACACAGCTTTAAAAGCATGGATTCCTAAGGGGAAATCTGGCCTTTTTGAAGGACAAAATGTTGTGGAGAGTAGAGGGGCTGGAAGGAATATTTTTTATGATACCCAGGCATTACAGTAGTGCTGACCTTCTTCCTCTTTCAGCTGTGTCCAAAATAACAGGATCTGCAAATGGTATGAAGGACAATCAAGATTATCTGTTTCTCCTGATATACTGTTGGTCAACAACCTGCATTTTCCCACAGGCAAAAGTCTAATTCTTTTCACCCCTGTTTCTTAATCTATTAAACAGGAAACATTGTATTTGTTTTACTTCATTAAGTATTTCTGGATTTACAGATAAAAAGTATGTGATCACAACAGGAATCTGAAAAGGCAAATGGGAAAAATTACTGGAAAACTTAACTGAGTGGCTTCAAACCTCTGGAATTGTTTGAGTCTGATTTTCAGCTCTGATTCAGGTGATACTCTCTTTTTGTCATGACTTAAAATCCTAGTTTTGCAAACATGTGCCAGTGCTAAACACTACAGTCTGTTTTGAAATCCAAGATGCCTTTCCTCAGTTGTGCAACATTTTATTTTGTTAAACCTTTCCTGAGCAAAGAGCAAAATCAATTGTCGTAAATGCATTAAAAGAAGGGATTTTAAGATAAATTTGGTCTTCAAACTTTTAACACAACAATATAAGGAGAAATGGTAGGCTGAGGGTCTGTGATTGGGAGTTGACAAGGGCACTTTCACAGAGCCTTACAGAAGGGTTTGCTATTGTTTCTCTCACTAAGGCATTTAGAAAGCAAGAGAGACAGGAAAGTGCAGTCTCCAGGTGCAGCTGGGTTACTGAATTGGTAGGGTTTCATCTGCACTGCTCAAAACAGATATTTCCACCAGTCTTTGTTTGTCTGTGGTTTTACACAACCTGACTGACTACGGAATAGTTTATCCAACCAGAGGAGAATCTACATTGAGGGAAAGAGTGGTACATTAATGACATTGTGTGTGTTGTGTGCATGCACTCGTGACTGATCTCGTTAAGGAGCAATTTGTGTTGTGATCATTTTATTGTTGCTCTGCTGCAATTCAAAAGAGTTGAAAGGACTCAGGAGTGATGACAGCTGTAGCAATAGAGGTTTTGAAACAGAATCTTATATTAAGTTAAAAAAAAAACAAACCTACATTTTTTCCTGCTATTTTCAGAAGCTGGGATGCAATTGTTTCTGTAAAGCCCCGAAGGGACTGTTAGAGCTCCTCGCAAAGCAGGAGGCAAGTGTAAATCGCCCTTACTTTCCCAATGGCGGCAGCCAGAATTTTAAAAATCAGTGCAATTTTGTTGCCAGTCAGCTCTCCTTTGTTTGCCACCGTGGATCAATGTGATCGATGCTGTCATGATAGCTGTCTGAGAGAGAGCAGCGTGAAGCAGAAAAACTTCTCGAATCCGTCTGGTCTCGCGTCCTGCTGCTGTCTCCACCCTCGGAGCGCGGTGGCTCCTCCTGGCGAGCGGCGCCGCTGGAGCGCTGGGTCCGCTCAGCCCGGCGCGGCTCAGCAGCTGCCGGAGCCGGGGCTGCGCTTCCCCTGCGGGAAGGCAGGAAACTCCCACCTCCACGGGCTGAATGCCTCAAACCAGCTGAGAGAAAACAGCCTCTTAGCCCGTGCAAGTGAGCTGGGGCCTCAGAGGGACTGTCCCATCTGATAGGTGACTTTACAAAGACTGAGAGTCCAGGTGCTTTAGGGGGAGCGGAGGACGGTACAGGAATGGGACCGTGACTACATGGAGAACGTGTTCTGGGGCTGCAGCTCACCCGCACTCTGCTCCACTGACCCTTTTGTGGGGGACCATGGAGAGCAGGTGCTGAGATCGAGTGCTTGGCAGAAGCAGCAGTGGGCTGGTGAAGATGGAGAATGGCACAGGAGATGAGCAGAACCAAACTGGGCTGCCACTATCAAGCCAGGAGATCATTACAGCTGAGTACCAAGTGGTTACCATCCTCTTGGTCCTCCTCATCTGCGGACTGGGCATCGTGGGCAACGTCATGGTGGTTTTGGTGGTCCTCAGAACCAAGCACATGAGAACTCCCACTAACTGCTATCTGGTGAGTCTGGCCGTGGCAGATCTCATGGTGCTTGTGGCTGCAGGACTACCCAACATCACAGAGAGCCTGTACAGATCCTGGGTGTACGGCTACGTCGGGTGTCTCTGCATCACTTATCTCCAGTACCTGGGAATCAACGCTTCTTCTTTTTCCATCGCTGCCTTCACCATTGAGAGGTACATAGCCATCTGCCACCCAATCAAAGCTCAATTCCTGTGCACTTTTTCAAGAGCCAAAAAGATCATTATTTTTGTTTGGGCTTTCACCTCCATATACTGTATGCTCTGGTTTTTCTTGCTAGACCTTAATACAGTAGCCTACAAAGAGACTACTGTTGTGTCCTGTGGCTACAAGGTCTCCAGGAGCTATTACTCTCCTATCTACATGATGGACTTTGGTATATTTTATGTTGTGCCAATGGTATTGGCAACTGTCCTCTATGGCCTGATTGCTAGAATACTGTTCCTGAACCCCATCCCTTCAGACCCAAAAGAAAACTCTAAGACCTGGAGGAATGATGTGGCTCACCCAAGCAAGCCTGTGAATTCCAAGATGACTAACAGGAGTTTCAATAGCACTATTGCTTCTCGAAGGCAGGTAGGAACAACTGTTTGAAATGGCTTTCTGAAACCTAAACAACTTTTTTTAAAGCTCGCTTGTCTGAAGCTGTGGAAAGAGGTAAAATACATTCTTCCATTTTTCTAAGTGTTCAAGTTTAAAATCAGTTTAAAATCAGATACACATATACATAAAAATACGTATTTTTTCTTGGCTGTACATTATTGCTTACTGCAAGGACCAAAAAAAGAAACAATATTTTATTTCCCAAATCAGAAAGCAATTAGGAAGCGTCAGTTATGATGGAAACATTTTTAACTATAATTTCTTTATATTACAGCTTGTTAGTAATCTTGTCAAATATACAAAGTGATTCTTGAATTATTTTTGAGATTTGAAGGGAAGGAACTCTCCTGGGAGTTTGGGACACTTGAGGCTGAGTCCCAGCTAAGGCATTATGTCACTCAGCAAATGCAGTCAAGCTGTAAATTTTCCTGTCTCTAACTCTCCTGTGAAAAGTATGTCTAAGGAAGTCTGTATATAAATTGCTTTGTAAATGCTAAATATCTTTGTTTCTCTGTCTCTCAGAAAATATTTTTTTTGTATTGATGGCTCAAAACTGAGGCATAGGTTTTACTAGCTTCTTTTTATATTGTTGAATATGTATGCTGCTGTGTGTAATAATACCAGTGGAATATAGTTAGCAGATTAATTTCTGGCTGTTTGCAGTAAAGCACATGGTGTGCAGCAGGTAGCACAGCTGCTGCAGTGATGGGAAACACAGGATGCATCTTTTGCAGATGGATCTGGGGATATTCTTCTTATTCTTTATATTCTTATTTTGCTTCAGCTGCTACTGTTTATGAGAGGGACCATGTTCTCTTATCACAGAGATGGCAAAAACCTCAAAAGTTAACTGAGCTGCCTTCTAGAGCACCGAGCCCCCAGAGAGCACTAGAGCTAGGCTTGGAAACACACAACAGAAATATGTGGGCTAGGTTAAATTTAATTATGTTGCCAATTATACTTAATAGTCAGATAGGAAGTGTTTAATGTTGATTTTCTTTGTCCATTAATTAGTAGAAGATAATCTGCTCTTCAAGTTCTTAATACCACTTTATGCTTGATTAAATGTGCTTTGTATCACTTGAAAAACAGATAAAAATTTTGCATTGAACACTGATGAATAGGGACACTCTTATATCATGAAACCAAAAAGTGACGATTATAATGTAATATCTTTTATGTCTTGTAAAGACAGCAAGACTTTCTCTAAAAGCCTAATCAACCTCATTGCTTAAAGCAACTTCATTTTAAGTAAAGCTAGAATTTGCATATAGTACAACACAGGAAGCAAAGCAAGGATAGCTTGGCATAATTAGTAATAATAGCCGCATGCAAAAGATAGGCAGTGGTGTAAAATGAGAAAAAACAAGTACATATTCAAAAAAATCTAGAATCTCAACAGTTAGTAAGACACAAAAGGGAAAATTTCCTGCCATGCTGACAAGGACATGTATAGCTGACAATGAAGTCTGGCCTGACAGTGAGTCCTGCTGAAATGTGAAACCCTGTGTCTTCCTGGACCTGTGTTTGCATTACAGGGATTGAGTAGCATCCAATATCCAGCATGTGATCTGTAGAAAAGGTGTCTGAAAATGTGGTGTGAACTTCCAACTTCTGTAGCAGTTCTCATAATTATCCGAGAACATTTCTATGAAATTAAATGTATGCATGCTTCTGTAGGGGGGTTGGCTCCAACTGAGAATGGGAGAGAAAATGGGAAGTGCTCCTATTCTTAATGATCCAAGACAAGGACAGGCAGACAAACTATCAGTTATTGTCATGGGCAGTGCAGACTCAACTTGGGAAAAATTAATATTGCAAATATATTGCCAATTGTCATAGCCACAAGTTACACTCAGTCCATTCCCTGTGGCAAGCAGCAGTGTGAGGCCAGAGAGTGCTGCAGTCAGGGTGCAGAGGTTGGTCCCTTTTCACTCCTTCCTTCTCACCCTTCCTTCTGTTTCAATGTGGGTCCTGCAGCTAGCAGATCCCCGATGCTTTTTCTTTTCCATTCATAATATGTATACCAAAATACATATTTGCATGAAGGTTTCATACTTTCCCCAAAGGAATTCCTACTTTCCACAGATATCAAGGTGACTGAGAAAAATAAAAGCAGCTTTACATAGCAAACATGTTGGTTTAAACTTGAGATGGAATCCAGCTCACTTAACAGTATGTGTATCTCACAAAGTTAGTTATTATTCCAATCAAATAATCTAGGGTCATCATGGCCATCATGGTCAGTTATTGTTTTAACAGGTAGATTGCCCTCTAGGGAAAGTCCTCTCTTACAGTGTTGCAGTCATGACCTGCTCACCAGAGAAATCCCTCTGCTCTCTCACAGCACAGATTCCAGCTTGCAGTGCAAGATAAGTTTTGCACAGCTTACATGAAATCCTCAGTCTTATCATCACTTAGTTTCACTTGTGGTGTTAGTATATCAAGACCTTAATCCTTCTGTTTATTTAATCCTCCTCCTCATTGCACAACTTCTGTTTGATTAGGACATCATGGACTGGGATATACAATCTCTGTGTGTTGCAATGAACACGACCAGGCACAAGAATGATGTTATTACATGGCTTTAAAACACCAGAGTGACTATTGCTTTTACCTATCAGTGTAAGAAAGATTAGTACTCAATGGAAAAGGAAGCCTTACTAAACTGTTTGTACCAGGATAGTGAAAATGTTTAATAAAAACACTTCCTTAGAATAAGAAGGTTTTGGAGCAGAAAGGAAAATGAGAATACTACTTCAGAATTAAAATATTTGGACTCTATTTAGTAAAATAGATTTTCAATATTCTTTAGAACATCCTCAGAAATAAAAAGATAGGGCTTGAGGAATGTTTATATGCACATTCAATCTCAAGCTCTTTGTTACCGTTCAAACTACGCTTGAAATTTGGACTAAGCTGAAATTGCTCAAAAATTTTTTACCATGTTTTCAATCTCCCTACCTAAGAATAATTAGTACCCTGAGCATACAGTGCACATCCACAAGAAAAGATCAATCAGTGTATGCTTGCCTTCATCTGAGCAGTGAATTGAGGATGTAGTGCTGCTGCTTTCAGGGACCTTTGGTGTATGCTTACAGGTAATAAAAAAAGTTCTTTGAAAATTTGTCCTCTTAGCGCTCCACTGCTGTCAAGTAATTAGCCTCCTCCCAATTTATGTTTAGTTCTGTTTCATATGAAGTGATCTGAAAAAGGATATGGCATTTTACTTAAACAAAGAGGACCAAACTTTCCTCTAAATGATTTATGTTCAGCAATAAAGACTTTTAGTGTGGATAAGAATGCAGCTTTGGCCACAGTCATACATTCAGATAATGGGTTCACCTGTAAAGAAAATTGAGGTGAATTTGTGTCAGAAGCCCTGAGTGGTGCCTCACCCTGCAGTGGGGTGACAACCCCCACGCTGGGACTAAGTAAACCTTGCCAGAGCACCTCCTTGGAGCTGCTGCCTTTTGCACATAGGTCATGGTCTGGGGTAGCTGAGCATGGAGAACCACTCCAGAGCCAGCTAAAGGAGGCTTTGCCAATGAGCAAGTAACTACCTGAACTCAGGGCCTCATCGTGTGTCTGAGAGACAACCACAGCTGGTCAGATGGATCAGGAAACTGACTTTCTGACAGGCAGTAGAGATCTTGGGAGAGGTTTGTTATTTTTGGCAGCCTTGGAAGGATACCTACTGCAGACAGTTTAAAATTACAGTAAATTCTACTCATTGTCCTGCATGGACTGAACCACCAAGAGATGCCACCAAAGAGATGCCACCCATGGGGGCTCTGCCTTTTCTCTTGCTCTGCATGTAGACTCTGTGAAGGCATGAGTACATGAGTTGGTTTGTTGACTTGAGCAAAATGAAAACCAGCTCTACAGAGTGCTTAGTTTCCAGCAGTAGAAGCTCACGGTGTTAGAAAGAAAATGTGCATCCAAATGCCTATGTACACAAATCCAGCTAATAATTTGCACACTACATACATACATACGAACATACATATTTTATATATATATATATATATATTTGTGGTGTATGGGATACAGTCACTTGAGGAGTAAGTCTTTTTTCACTGCTGTACAGTGTTAATTGTGTGACTCTGAATTACCCCCCGTCCTTGACAGTAAGAATAATTTACTTCTAGTCCAGATTCAGTCTGAGAGCTGCAAAACTGCAAATGATCCTATGAGCAATTTTTTCTGAAAGAAATGTAAATTGCCAATGACTGGTAGGTACCATAATGGAGTGCCCTGCTGAGCTTCTGGTAGCAAAGTACTCTGATGCCTGTGTAGGCTGTTATGCACTGAATGCCTGAGCTGATGGAATACATCTGTTGGTTTGACTCTGTCCCATTGTTCACCCAGGCTCCACAAATGGTGGCTTTCTTCCTTTAAATGTGGATTATTTTCTACAGTGAATGATTGCTCTCCACTGAATGGATTTGCTCAGTTTGGAGGCACAGGCTGGAGCTGAACTGGAGGGATAAGAGCCAGAGTGGGTCATACTGGGTCAGCTCTGTCCTTGCCATCACGTTCACAGGAATGGCCCTTTCGGAAGTGGAGATGAGGAGATATCATCCTTTGAGTTACCTGGAATGTTCGCATTTGTATTTTGCTTTATTACAACAACTGTGCAGAGAAAATTAGAAAAGAAACAGTGTAGAAGTCATAATGAAATGTATCAGTCAAGTGACAAAAAAGGAGATAGCATTTCTCAATATTATTTTTTACTTCTGCTGAACACAGCTGAAGAGAAAACAAAAGTAAGGGTGAGGGGAGGAGAACTATAAGATAAAATTGCAGCCTTTGAATATGTACATTTGAGGATCAATAAATAGATAAAGGTACATCAATTTGTAGAGTAACTTTGATTTTCATCACATTCTTTATCATAATACCTATAACAAACCAAACAAATTGGCTTGAAAGTGTGTCTTTCTAGATAGATAGGAGAACATACATTCATTAGGCAATGTGATGGTAGGTTTGTATATAATGAGCTTATCTGGTCAGAAGACAAGAGAATTATATACTCACAACTTCAAACTAAAGCTCATTTCTAAAACTAGCATGTGTTTGTGAGTGATCTTAGTGGAGTTATCTCCTATTGAAACTCTTATCAATCTACAATCAAAAGAAACAGTTGTAGCTCACCAAAATGTGTGCCAATACTTTCTATTTCACTCAGTTAACCAAGTCATCTCCTGACTTCCATGAGGCTGTGCCAGTGAATCATCCCATGTCATATTTCTGTATGATTTCTACTTCCTTTATTAATATCTTCCAAACTTTCTTGAATGTAGAGACTGTTGAATACTGTCTACACTAGAATTAAATTCTTTACAAAAGAAATACTTATTTTAAAGTGGATTTAAATAATTTTCTATTATTTCTTGTTCATGTCATTTCAGCTATCCTGGATACTCCTAAAGGTTCTTCTTTTTTCAAAAGAAAATTACATTCTAGAATAACGTTCTTATAACAGTCAAGTTTTATTGATAATCTTTTTTTCCCAGGCTCTTTAAACTTTATTTGACTTTTCAGAGTAAACATTAAATAATGAAGATCTAATTAAATATTGAGGATTTGAGGAAAATAAATTAATCTAATTGTTCTCTTTTTTTTCCTTATTTTTTGCTTTGGGGAATTGTTTTAGGCTGACCTAAAAAGGCTTTGTGTTCAATTACTCTACAGGCTATACTAGTCTAAAGGAAGAGATTGAACGTGTTTGGAAAAAATATTCTCTATCCATTTTTCCTCATTTAAATCAACACCCTCTTCCAGCATAAGAAGTGGAAATGTTTAAGATCTACAACAGTTAGCTTACTGGGATATCATCTGGAAAGAGTACTTTAACAAAAACTAGAAAGAATTTGAAGCCAAGGTTTTTGTACTTCCCATTGTAGAAAACCTTTCTGAATCAAATATTCATCAGCAATTCCTACTGAAGGATCTGTCCAGAGGTTTGGTTTGGCCCCAGAGGTGTAAGAATGCACATGTTCATTCCAAGGGGAGTACTGACCTCCTGCCCCTCTTCTGTCCCTCAGGTTACCAAGATGCTGGCCGTGGTTGTGATCCTGTTTGCGTTCCTATGGATGCCCTACCGCACCCTGGTTGTTGTCAATTCCTTTCTTTCCAGACCCTTCCAAGAAAACTGGTTCCTGTTATTTTGCAGAATCTGTATTTATTTAAATAGTGCCATCAATCCTGTAATTTATAATCTCATGTCCCAGAAATTCAGAGCAGCCTTCAGGAAACTGTGCAACTACCAGCAGAAACAGGAGAAGAAACCTGCCAGTTACAGCATGGCCCTAAATTATAATGTCATCAAGGATTCTGATCCTTTCAGCACTGAGCTAGAAGACATTACCAATACCTACCTGTCCTCTGCAAAGTTGTCCATTGGTGATACGTGTTTGTCATCCAAGGTAATAGTTAATACATTTCAGTGTCTGCTGTGGAGTCCTCCAGAACCAGAGCACCTTGCTGGGCGTGGGGCTGTGCTGGGGCAGCTTTCAGCCAGGGCAGCACTGCAGAGGGCTGGGAGAGGCTGGCAGTGACAGGCCGTGCACCAAACAGGGCGTGGCAGGGAGGGACAATTGCCTGGCTCTGGAAAGTTGTGTTTTCAAGGTGCCTTGTGCCAAGTGTGGTGGGACTTGGAGGATCTGAAGCATGCGGAAGGATGGGGAGAAACAATCAGGTTCAGCCTTCATTTCTGAGAACAGTGGGCTCTAGTGAAGCATCAGAAAGTGGTTCTCAGCATGGTGCCTCATGTACACATCTGGCAGGAGGGTGATGTTGGTGTCTGAGCTCAGTGATTCCTCTGGGCAAGCACTGGCTGGCTGCAGGGAGGGCAATGGGGCATCTTCTTGTGCCTTCCCCCTTGACTCCAGCTGGGGGTCAGCTAGCCTGGTGCCACCACACAGCTGGTGCTAAGGAGAGGCTCTCCCACACACCAGCACTTTCATTCTGTGGTGTGTAGCACATCTCTTTAACCCAACTCTCTTGATGATGCACATTACTATTTTCATAATGCTTTTTCTACACGATACTACCTAAATGCCATTTATGAAGCCATACATTTAGGTCTTAAATATATATACGGTCTACAAAGAGGCTTAGTTTTCATTTGTTTTTGCAGATTATATGAGAGTGTAAAATATTTTTTCTCAGTTTGCTTTTCTCTTCTTATTTTCAGGCCTGAGGCCCACCTTGTTCTGAGTGTGCAGCCATAAAAGACGTTTGGATGCTCTGTTCCCACAATTGTATGAATTGTAAGGACATTTCTGCTCACAGAATTGCAGAAGCTACCATAAATCTTTACATACTTGCCTGTGCCCTACAAGAAAATACAGCATCTTGGGGAGTGAAAAGAGTATATTATTGAGGCTAACTGAATGGAGTACTTAATACAACCCAACTTTAGGCAGGTGAGTTGGCTTCAGTAGGAAACCTAAATCCTTCTTCCCATTACCTGGCCAAACAGTGGCCTGTGATCTCAGAGTGAGCAAGGCTTGCCAGGACATGTCCATGGACAGGGTGGGGCAGGGGATGATTCTCCCTGTGAAGATGAGAGGTGAGGAGGTGCTCTAATGTGTGCCTGCACTGGGCAGTACCTGGGGACCTTCCAACAGCAGCCAAAATTGCTGCTAATAGCTGTAATTACCTGCCAGTGACTCCCTCATCCCACATCAGAGTAAATCTCATTGGAGCCATCACAGCACACTTCAGTAAACAGGTATCTGATGGCAAAAAGCACAAAATCTTCCTTTTCTTTGGTTTATTTTTACCTTGAGCAGCATGCAGTAGGAAGAGTATTCAATGAATTTGCAGCAGGGAACAAACAAATTAAGAAGTCACTAAGAGGCATTTAAAATATCTTATTTTTTTCAGCAATCAGGTTTATAGATGTACCACTTTAAATGTAAGTCTCAGCTATTACTGAATCCTGTTGGAAATTGACAGATATTGAAGAGTATGCAACGGGCTTTTACCAGCTCCTTTTATCTTGGTTCAATACCAATTGTATCTAAGAGCACTAGAAGGGGTTCAGAGCTTTAATATCAATAATATCTGGGGAAAATAGGAAAATTCAGAGAAAAATGACACTTTAAAAATGTTTTGTCTCAAAGTTTATCTATTAGAATACTTTAGGACATAAAGTGTTGTCAGAAGAAAAGTCATCATGGCTTTTTACTTGCCAGCATAGTAAGTATGCCCTTCCCTGCTCTTCCCACACAGGCCCATGATCAGCAGCCTGGGGCCACAGTCTCCCTGATGTAGCTGCAGACAAAATATCCTGTATTGCTTTGGCTTTGCTCTAGATCAGCTCTTGTTCTTGCTAGAAGTTCATTTTCTCACTTCTGTGCTGCAGAACCCCAGGAAAGTGCCTGTGTACTCCTGCGTGTCATGAACATTTTGCACAGCTTTTGTATATGACATTTAAAAACCTGTGAAAAAACTGATTCACAGAATCACAGAATAGGCTGGTTTGGAAGGGACCCAGAAGGATCATCGAGTCCATCTCCCAGCCCTGCACAGCCCCATCCCCAAGAGTCACAAACCTGCCCAGTGTGGGTGAAAGAGGCAGCCTCTACAGCATTGTAAGGCTTTTCTATCCAGTATTCTTTTGCCTACACAGCCACTTCCCTCATTCAAGCCACTTTCACTAATATTCAACTATATTTGCAAATTTAAATAGAACTAAAAATACCCTGATAGGTCTCAGATTTAAATGTTAAAACCGTGAACCTGTGTCTGCTGCATCCAAAGGACTCCATTGGGCATTCTCTGCATGGCAAGGAGGAAGCAAACAGACTGCCCAGAGAGGTTGTGGAGTCTCCCTCACTGGAGATATTCAAGAACCATCTGGACTCAGTCCTGTGCCATGTGCCCTGGGATGACCCTGCCTGAGCAGGGAGGCTGGACCAGATGACCAGCTCTTGTCCCTTCCTACCTCACTCACTCTGTGATTCTGTGATTTTGCAAACAGTCTGAATCCCATTCTGTCTGCATCCTTGCTTTAACTCCTGTTTTACCCTTGCAGAGCTCCACAGGCACTTTCCAGCTTGGCAGAGCAATGGCAGGGCATGGAAGGGACCAACAGCAAGGAGGTTTTAACAAGCAGTGTAGGTGTGACAAAATTCCAGAAGCTGGCAGAGCTTTGTCTGGAGCAGAGCCAGAAGCAGGACCCATGCAGGCCATCTTGCAATCTTTCCCAAATCCTCTGCATTTCCCAGCTTGCCAGGCTGTCTGTCTGAGCAGCGCAGGTCACCAGGCAGGCACATGCAGTGGGATCTATTTCTGTGCAGGTGTCTGAACCCCCACAGGACTGGAAGGGCAATGTCCAGACTGCTTTTAAAATAAGGAAGAACTAAAATGACAGAGTAAGTCACGTGTCAGCCAAGTAAGGAAAGTTGGCTAGGGCTCAAGAGTCAGAGAGAAGGATACCAATGTGTTCTCAAATCAGCAATTAAGCTCATAAATGCAATTCTGTAGCTGTGACATACACTTTGGGCAAACCTTTCCTTTGTAGAGCCTGATGTGAAAATACAGAGTTCTGTAGCATTTTACTGCTTATGCTTGCTTAAAGCTATAAGTTGCCATGATAAGGGAAAGTCAAGGAGAGATACCACAACCTGTTTAACATTTCCTCCAAAGCACCTGTCACAGAGAAACTAAATTATCTGTGGACCTTACACAGGAATTTATGGTTGCTTAGCCAAGAGACATTCAAAATAAAGGCAAGTTCCTGTGTCTGACTTTGCAAACCCTTGTGATGAAGCCAGGACTGCTCTCAGCTGCTGGGAGCTGATTCCCAGTCTGAGCTGGGGAGAGGCTGCCGAGGTGGCCACTGGCAGAGCTGGTGTTTGGAAATCCTTTTGCCCTTCTCACACTGTTTTCAGCCAGGCATCTTTTCAGTGCTTTCAGAGGAGGCCCTACTTTCCAGAATTTCTCAAGAGGTGCTAGAACTGGTTGCTTTTCTTACTTTAAAATCAGGATGTGCAGGTCTAGCAGCAGGCAAAGAGGGCATTCCATGGAAATCTGGCTGTCTGGTGAGGAGCACAACTGGCTGGGTAAAAACTGAGCTCACTATTTGTATAATAACAGTAAAACAAACTTGCACTTTTATCTCAACACTTTCAGAGCACAGATTGAATTACAGCTTTTATAGACCAAGAGTACCAGAAGTGAATTCTCTCCTTTGTTTGCCTTTTTGTTCAAAAAGTAACTGTCTGCTTTCTCAGCCTCTGCTCCACCAGATGCTCAAGTGAGGTATTTAAGCCCATATTCTTTGTGATGCTTCATTAAGGGCTAAAATCTACGTAGGTGACTTTGTATCCATCACTGGGCATAACAAAAATTAAATTATTTCTTTCTGATATTTATTTGTGCTAACAGAAATTATTATGACTGCAAACTTGTGTGCAAAAAAGCAATATTTATAATTGCATATTTAAGCTAAGGTGTGATTTTAACTGAGAATGTGATGTGACTGTATCTTTATAGATGTTAGTTGTGAAATCCATGCTAATTTTATACTGACATACAGCTAACACTACAAAACTTTGTCAAATATCATGCTGATGTGACTGTTTCTGTGTTTGCCCTTCTGTTTAGAGCAGCAATCAACCTTTTTTCTTGTACTCAGGTGTTGTAAATGATATATGTGAGAATGTATTTTAAAAAATGTGGTTTTTAATTTATTGATAATTATATAAATTTTTTTGCTAGAAGTGAAAGTGGCTGGATATCAACTACTGACTGCAGTAATATAACTATCTTTGTATATTTATTTTATGAATAGCAAAGTCCTTTGCAACATTAATCTGAAAGAATTGTCTGATTGGTAGCAATACTGAAATCCTATATCCTTATGCCTAAACCTTATTTAACATTTTTCCTATAAGGGATTGCATTCTTATTGGACTTTTATTGAGAAGTTTATTCAGAATGTAATAGAAGAGGTGCTGCTTTCACGTCTGGCTTGGGGAGCTGTGCTGCTTCTTTCTGAAATGCTGAGATTTCAGAACCTTCAGTGAAGGTAAATTGTGCAGCTGAGAAAGGTCAGGTGCATCTGTGAGACACTTTGGTTCAAAATATCACATGACCTCCCTGAGTTCAGAGTAAAGGACAGATCAAAGAAGCTCCAATGTGCTGTAAAAGGGTTTATGATGCTTCTCTGGAAACGCATGGCACAAGTCAAATGATAAAGATCTCACTAGCACCACTTCAAAAACAATTATCTGGGAAAATGGACTGAAGGACTGATTCTACTTCTGGAGCTGCTGCAGTTCCTCCCCAGCTACACAGTGAAGGCTTGGATCGGTCACTTTGAAAGTTTACCTTTTTTTTTGTTGTTGTTGTTTTTTAAAAAGTTATTCTAAAAATCAATCAATCAATCAA